>ML777515.1:424388-446281 GCA_009831015.1 Picea engelmannii
GGAATTCAGGAAGAGATCCAACGAACATGATTGTTGCTCTTCCCCGATTATCACTGCACCGCTGATCATCGCTGTTGTACTCAAGCCATCATTACTACTGTACTTTCCATCAATGACAAGTATATGCTGCCTGTAAAATATGCCAACAATCCTCTGTACATTATTCCTGTACTCATGCCATTCGTTGTCTGTTAAATATTTGCCAACAAAATGTAGTAAAGGAATAGGAGAGGAATGTTTGTTGGGTGTGGCTATAATGGGAGAAATGTTGAGTGCAAGGAAATACAATTAAACGCAGTAAGAAGCCATATAAAACCATCCAAAGTGCAAAGGAAGTCGAGGAGATTCATTGTGTATTCATTTGATAGAAATTTTGTGTTGTTTTGTGATTTGAAAAATAGGTAGTTCATTTGATTAAAAAATTCAGAAGAATATGGTTTGAATACATTTCAAAATAATGCTTACAATTCAACCTCATTAAAGCAATAAACAATTAATTTTTTACTTGAAATGATCAACAACCAAATGTAATTGCATGCATTTATGTGAACCAAAACTAATTACATATTACATATACATTAATGACATACATTACATAATACATTGACATAACATTATGGAATGTTTCAGATATCAAATAGTGTTTTTCAGCAAAATGCAAAGTGATAAAGGCAAATTTTTTGCATACCTCAGTTGCATTTTTCCAAGCACCAATGCCATTGTGATGCCCTGATCAATGCTACTCTATGTCTTAATCAATGTCTTCTCTGGAACAACAATGCAACTTTCCCCTCCTAGACGACTCGTCTCCTTATGCATTGGTCTCCTTATGAACTGGTCTCCTTATGCATTGGTATAGTTGTGCAAGAGCATGCACATATGAATTGAATTGTACTCTAGTACACATCTTCGCACCAATTGTATCCCTTTTTTCTCCACTCATCTCCTCCCTGTCAGCTCATCAAAAGTTCCCCCACAACTCTTTTGTTGCCACTCCCCTGCATGGCATAATGAAACGTTAGGTTATTTATTCTTGGTAGTTAATTATCTATGTGACGTAGTGAAACATTATGTTATTTATTCCTGGCAGTTAATTATTTATTCGTGGTGGTTAGGAGAGGCAATAAAAAGCAAGGACGGTCCACATATATCAACCATGACACAACAATTCCATGATTGGTAAACGTAATCATATGTTAAATGTTTCTTCCTGGTAAGTACTTACGAGAGGTGAGGCTACTCCTCAACATGGGAGGTGGTAAAAAGCAAGGACATACCACGTACCAAAACTTAACCAGACAACACAACAATTTCTTGAAACGTGTATATTGTTAAATGTAAAAAAATAAATATTAAACGATTGCATTGGTCTTTTCTACTCCTATCCATGCCACTCTCCAAGCCAAGGCATGACATAACCACACGCGACAAAATTGTAAAATGTAAAAAATAAATAATTAAGAGGTAAATGTTAAAATTGAAATAATCTTGTTTGTATTTGCTAAATTATGCTTTGTGGCAATTGGCAAGCCATCATAATAAATGCTTAATTGTATTATGTAAAAGTGAAACAGTAAACAAAAAAGTAATGATAAACAAACGAATTCATAAATGCAAGGGAGTTAATGTTGGCAATCTCATTATTTGATTTGGAGACGATGACGAGAATATACTAGCATCTTTAATTCTTGGCCATCGGATAATATTTTGTAGTTAAAATGTTGATTAATCAGGGGGGACACCTATCGGCATAATTAGTATGAAGTTTATTTTTTGTTTAAAAAAAATTGATTTTCAAAATTTTATCTTTGAGTATTATTTTGCACTTTTTGTTTTTACTAGTGATTTTTTATTTATTTAAGTTACATAATTTATTTCCTATCAAACCTTCTTAACCCATCATCTTAATTATTCATATCTATCCAAATCAAGTTTTGATGTCGAAGTTAACCGGACATCATTCCAAGGACATATAACTCTGAGGACTCTTTAAAAAGATGAAAGAAGAGTATGGTCCACTTGAACCTAGGCCACTAGTGGAAAGCTCCCATTAGTCTGCCACATGACCATGTTTTTGCACCCCGGTATGGTCAGGTTAATGTTGTCAAAGATAAATCATTTGTAATCCCTACCTAATTTTAAGGGAAGATTTTTTTGTAATATTTGTATCGCATCTTTATGGCAAATAACACGTACCTGAGTAATGAATGTTAAATAGGTTGGGATATTTACTCTGGGGTGCATATTGATTGTGGGAGCATATTAAGAAAGGATTTTCACATAATATTTACTTGGTCAAAGTCTAAGTTCAACTCTCCTAATTGAATCTTAATGTGATATGTTAGTGTTAATGGTCCTCTTTTTTAGTTAATCATGTCTTAGAGGACATCTATTAACATTGTACCTAACCTTATCTTCTCTTCAATAATGAGGTAGTTAGTGGTCCTCATCTATGCATTAATGAGTTGGCTATACCTAATCCATACATAATGAAATTTGGTAACATAACAATGTGTGGCACACACTATTACAATGTAGACTTTAGAGTGGATTTTTGTCCTTTGAGTTTTTCTTCACAATGTAGACTTTAGAGTGGAGTTTTGTCCTTTAGGGTTTTTTTCACTATATATGTAGTGTAAAAATAATAAACAAACAAATATTTAAAAAAATGAGAACTTGTCTTTTAATAAGTGATAAACTCATAAATAAGCTAGACTCGCTCTCACACACTTAAGTGAAAAATAGGATAAGTGCTTATCCATAAATAAGCTTGACCCACTCTCACACACTTAAGTGAAAAACATGGTTTAGTCTTTTAATAAGCAATAAACCCATAAATAAACACGACCCACACTCACACACTTAAGTGAAAATAGGTTTTATTGGTACAAATAAGCTTGACCCACCCCCACACACTTAAGTAAAATAAGGTTTGTACCATAAATAAGCATGACCCACCCTCACACACTTAAGTGAAAAATATGGTTTATTGGTACAAATAAGCTTGACCCACCCTCACACATTTAACTAAAATAGGGTTTATTGGTACAAATATGCTTGACCCACCCTCACACACTTAAGTAAAAAATAGGGTTTATTAGTTCTTTTCTAATACCATCCCAAGATTTACCCATAAATAAGCTTGACCCACCCTACAATAAGGTTTATTGGTACTTTTCTAACACCATACAATAATATGCTAAAAGGAAAACCCTAGACACAGGAAGAGTATGCTCCCAAAAATTTCAATTTGTGTAATCATCGGTGCAATTGTTGGCTCTAAGTTATCACTAAACCACAACCGAACAAATATAATAAACCACCTAAAAATACAATTAGAACTAAAATAATATGAAAACCCCATAAAATCCCCCATTTTATCATTATTTCCCCAATTTTGCATTTCATTATTTTACAAGTATTATTACCCAAAATTTTTATACTATAAATTAAAAAATCTTACGTGAAAGTAACATTGTTATTAATATTAACATTTTTACCTATTTTAATCTTATTTTAATTAAAGTATTCCTTTGAAATGGGATTGAACTCCATTCATGTTTTAATGACCCTTTGTTGGTATTAATTTATAGACTTTGTTGTTGAATGGTACAAAGTTCCATTCTTTTGTTGGATTTTTTTTTTTGGATTTTTGCAATTAGTTTTTGTATTTTTTTTTTCAAAAAGAAAAATAACTTATATTAGTGAATATAATAGGTTTTTTTACAGAGTCTTCCAGCAAGACCAAGGATTTTAAGTCCTTCTTCCTAGTCTAAAAGGAAATAAGATCTGAGCATATTACAAAAAAAAACAGAGCATTGCCTCCTAAATTTTGTAGAATATAGCCATTGTTTTATATATCAAAATACAAAAAGTCAATTGAAGTCTTGCTACATTGGTCTATTTCAAAATATACACCAGCCAATTTTCACCCATGCACCAATGATCTATTGATTTATTGCTAATCTTTCAAAATTATCAGGATGTCCTTTTGTAACCATTGCAAAATAAATTCCATCCTCATCCAGTCGCAAAGCATCCTTTGATAGTTGATCAACTTCCTGATTATAAGCTCTGTATATATGTTGAGCTTTGAGTTGTTGAAGACTCTCGCTCAACATTTTAATTTTTTCCATCCAAGACTGCGAAGAGATCCCCTGTAAGTTATTATCATTAGTAAACTAATCGATAATATTTTTTTAATTGCCTACCAGTTGGAATCTTGTAACATTTTTATAACTTTCAAAATATAAAATGCACTACAAGGCTAGGAGTTCACACCTAGTATTGGTTCCTCTACCACAATTCATTTTTAATCTGATATTACCCAACACTGGACATTTTAATAGAGTTTCAGCCCCACATTTTGAACCCTTATCTTAAGAGGGTCCATCAAAAAACCCCACTGCCAAATTCCAATCAAGAAAGGGAGGCCTATCAATCCTTCTTATCTTAGTATCATGTGAGACTTTTAATTCTCCCAAGTCCTGTAGAATACAGTTGCTAACTCTAACCAAATTAGGAGGGAGATCTTCAAAAATAACACAATTTTTGTGTTTCCAAACCCCCCAGTAAATAAAGCAAGGGATTTCTTTCCCATTTTCCTTCTTTTTTATCCAATTTTGAAAACAGTCAGCAATCTGACCTCCTTCCCAAGGAATGACTAATTTTAATTCCTTTATGATTGATTTCCAAATACCTTTAATGAACCTGCACTCCACAAAAAGATGAAACATTGTTTCCTCACTCATCCCACACAAGACACATCTACTCGGCTCATTAAAACCTCTTTTGTTCAAATTTTGCCATGTAAGAATTCTTTGCTCCATCATTAACCAAACAAATAGATTGACTTTTAAGGGTAGTTACCAATTCCAGAGTTCATTATACCAGTAAAAAGGATCTACTTCCATAACCTCCAGCATTTGAACTTTGTAAGCATGATTAGCATTAACTTATCCCTTTTTTGTATCTCAGGACCAAAGTAAGGTATATTTATCATTATTTAGTACAAAATCCAAACCAACTAAGCCCTTAACAAAATTATTCCATTCCTTTTTTTGTTCTCCTTCCAGCCCTAGAGTCTAAGCCTTTTTCCAACTTGTGTAATTTGTAACCTCCATCTCACTATTCCCATCTTGTGCAAGGAATTCAATCCCTAGTGCCTTCAATTTCAAAATAAGATTCCTTGACAATTTATAATAAGTGTGTGACCCAACCATAGGATCAGTACCAATTCTAATATCCCTCCCATTCCCAAGCTTCCAAACCAGCCAATCTATTATAATTGATAAAGATGAGGTGAGTGCTCTCCAAAGGTTTGAAGTACCTGTCCAATTTTTCCTACCTTGCCTTAACCACTCCTCCACAGATTTCTTCTTAAGATATTTTTTAATTATCACCTCATGCCAAAGACCAGGCATCATAAGGCATCTCCATAGACTTTTAACCATCAAATCTTTCCCAAAGGAAAAAATATTTTTTATTCCCCACCCACCAGTCCTTTTTTGGTTTTGCAAACTTTTTCCAGCTCACCAGATGCATCCCTTCATTAACTTTTTTGCCAGTCCACAAGAAACTAAACATCCTCCTTCTTACACTGTTTAGAACACTTTTTGGAATCTTAGCCAAGGAGAGCCAGTATACAAAAATGCTTTCAAGGACAACTTTCACAAGAATAACCCTTCCCCCCAAAGAAAGCCATCTATGACGCCAATTTAGAATTCTTTTTTTCAAATTTTTTCTCCAGCCTATTCCAATCAGTTCTAGAATAACAATTTGGTTTTAAAAAGAACCCCGAGTACTTAAAACCCTCATCTATTGGCTTTACAACAAAGGGCTGAAGCTCTTTTCAACATAACAATTTCTTCAACTTCCCACTCAACTTCTAAAAAAACAAACTTATGTTAACCTATAACTTTTTAGTTCTCCTTAGATATATTTTTGAGATTTTATATTTATTTTTATTCATCAAACATAAAATAATAATTATGTATTTTTACTTCTTTTCAATTTAGGTTCACACAAATTAATATAACTTCAATTTATGTTTGCATAAATTAATATAATATCAATTTTAAGTTTATAAAGTAAAATTTTTAATTCAAAACCTAAGTTCATAGAAATAAACATAATTTTTTTTAAGATTACTAATAAATTCAATTAATCAAAAAATAAATTCAGTTAATAAAAATACATTTTCGTTGTGAATGTAAATACAAAGTTAAAAAAAAAAAAATACAAAAACATAACTAATTTTATAAATTTCAATAATATAATTTTGTATTAAAAACCATTAAATAAAATATCACAATTTTTTTAAGAGATAAAATTATATTGTTTAAATTTATAATCTAAAATAAAATTAAATAATAAGCATTGAACATTTTATAATCTCCATAAAATGATTGTCCAACATCACGATATCTCAACAAATCATACAAAATATAGTATGTTCCACAAATATACACAACAATATTATAATAAATATCAAAGGTTATAAATAAAGTTTTTTTTTTTTTGTATGGTATTGATTGGGTTTAGCTTTGTGGGTTGGGAGGAATGATTCTTATCCTCCCTACCCAAGTTAAATTCTCGTAAGTGACATGTTGAGCTCTTAACGAGTATATTATTGTGATGACTTCGAGCTTTGTTATTGATGGGCCTTGTGCCCTAAAAATTCTAGGATTTACCATGGGTACCATCCTCGAAATGAGGGGAAGTACTTGGGGGTTTTCGACAGGCCTTGTAACATAGAAAAAAAAAATAAATAAATAAATAAAAATTGTAGTGTGGTAATTATTCATTTACAGGTGTAATATTTTTTATTTTTTTTTGGTAAATAAAAATTTGGATTACCTAAAAAATTCAGAGAACATATACATACAGAGGAACCTGTGGTCTGTTCTGTCGAAAAATGGAAACCAGAACCAGACCTAGGCTCTGAAAAGAGGTCCATTACCATATTGAATGTCACACCTAAGATAAACAAAAAGATCTAATAAAGAACGAGGCCAGGGGATGAGATTGTGTTCCTCTAGTATGTAGCAAAATAAAGATAAACATGAGAATGCCAGACACCAGAAGCACCTTGATCACCATCAATTGGCATAGAGTGAGGTGGTATTGGAGCAAAAGTGAAAGGTTGGAAGCAAATTGGGCAACGTCTTTTTTCAATCTCGCTTGAAAGAGAGTCGAAGAACATATCTAGCCGACAATTGAGTTTTTCATGGTTGTGAAGTTGCTCTGTGACGTCCCTACGAAGATCAAATATGAGTTGCAATTGCTCCGCAAAGAAAATTTGTCGAGGAATCATCGCAGGCACAACATCCTCGATCCATGTAACCTCTGTAATATGATCCACATTTGTCGGGGCCTCTTCTTCAGCTGAAACAGGAGCCAACTCTTCAAGAATGGAGAAACCACAATACTCCTCCAGCATCCGTTCCGAAGAGTTTTCATCCTCTTGAACTGGGGGACTATGGGGTTTTTGGCATTCACTGGGGGAGCCATCGTGGGATCCTCCATGGGATAGAACAGATTTTTCGGGAATTTCTCCTCCACGAAGACCGAGCCACGGTCATAAATGTCCCAATTCTAAGTTGTGGAGGGAGACGTGACATCAAGCGGAGTGGGTAGCTGAGACGAAGCAACTCGAAGAACATGACTGGTGCATTTGGCTATGAAATTGTAATAGGTAGGGCCACGTTTTAGCTTGCCTCGCTCTCGAGGCATAATGAAAGTGAGGTTGCAGAGGAGAATTCTCAGAAAAGGAGAAGAAACTAGTGTGTCAGAGGTCAAGAGCAACTTTGAGAGAAATGGAATGGGAAAAATAGTGCTATCTGCCAGCCAGAACAACACAATTAAACAAGATCTTGCCATGGTAAATGTTGTAGAGCACGAGTGGATGGTAATCTGTACCCAAGTACCAAATCTAATGGAAACCATCGCCATGCCAAACCTGCACATTAACTTCCCCCAATGGCACAGATGCCCACCCATCACATCGACATTAAAGAGCTGCATTGAGAGGTAAAGAAGGAGGAGGGTTGTAGGATTAAGGGCATGTTGTCCATTTGTCACCCCATTCGGGGATTTACATGTGTAATATTATGAGAGATGCTACTTCCAATTTTAAAGTAGATAACAAGCTTGGAATGGGAGGTTTTGGAGTATTTAAAATCGAAAGTTAAGATGGATCTTTTTGAAAAATCTTGATGTGTAATAGATCTATGATTTAATAGATTGGTGGTTGTAAGCATAGATGAGACTCTATTTGCAAACAAAGATGCATATTTATGGTATGGGGATCAAGATGAATAATGTATCTAAGTCACAAATATGGGGGCATGTAGCATTGTAGTTGTAATAACAACACAACTAGTAATGATCATCAATGTGGTATTTTCACCTTACGTGTTGCAATCATAATTCCATACTATTTTTATTTTCACGTCATTAATGGTTTTTTATAAACTGTATTTTTCCCTTACTCATAGATTCAAAGCTTCTTAATATTTTTGCACTCTGTCCATATGCCAAATACATGGGGGGGGTCACCTTCTATCTCAAAGGAAATCATGAAATAAGTTTTTCTTGAGGGATATGAAAAGCATTCAACAATCAAGTAGAGGCATTGGCACTCCTTCAGGGATTAGAGATTTTAAGCTCAAGATGGATCGAGAGTCTCATTGTAAAACAAGATTCATCAATAATGATTAGGCATTTGTGATCAATCAAATCCTAAAGACTCTAATATAACAAGGCTTTTATTATGAATTCATGCAGTAATAAGGAGCTTCAATAATATATAATACTTCCATGTGCTAAGGACTCTCAATATTTAGGTAGATCACCTTGCAAATGCTCTTGATGAGGGATATATAAGAATAAATTGGAGGATCATTAGTTTGTTCCACACTCCCAAGACATATAGCTATTAATCCTTAGTAGATGGTATCATTTAGTTCTTCAGTGGTTGAGGGTAATAAAGACAAGTGGCAACAAGTTTTTAATATCAGGGGATGCGCATTAAATCTCCATCATCCTTCATTACCTTCTCATTCCTCACTCAAGATTGTAGTGTTGGCTTGTAAATCATATTTAAGCTTCGACACTATGATGGTGGGATTATTTGGGAGTGTTTGGAATTGCTCCTCTGGGAATGTTTCGAGTCTGGCAATGTATGTGGTTCTTTGGGACTCTCTCTCAATCCACCAACAATTTTTTGTTGGGTTGAGGAGGGTTCCATAGTGTTTTATTGTGCTTTGGCTCCAAGTCATCGAGAATTGTTGAAGGTTCAGGATTTGTTTCTTGTCACTTAGAAGCGACCAATTTAGAGTTGGTCAAGGATGTCAGGCCATAGTCACTTTAGGTGGTGTTTCTTGTGTGAATA
This sequence comes from Picea engelmannii, assembly GCA_009831015.1. Taxonomy (NCBI): domain Eukaryota; kingdom Viridiplantae; phylum Streptophyta; class Pinopsida; order Pinales; family Pinaceae; genus Picea; species Picea engelmannii. Next base: position 433,783 of record ML777515.1, read on the forward strand.
TGTTGATATTCATCACACTCAAAGGAGAAGTGATCGCCACCTAGAAGATATGTAGGTTTCCATTTCACATCTCAATATTAGGTTGGTCAATCACATTGAGGTCCAAATTGTCCATAATGCATAAATGTTAGAGGTTGTCCCCCGTTGAGATAAGCAAATTGAAAAGTTGGAAAAAGAATCTAGTATGTTGTATGAACCAGTTTGGGTCTTACTAGGACCTCCTATTCTTTGGTTTCTCACCCAAAGGATTTAGTTAGGCATTCTCTTGTTGTGGTTAAGGATGAAGAAACTATCCAACAAGCACCTACAGATTTGGAGATGGATAATGTTGAATTGGCACACCAACTATGAGCATACATCAAGCAAGAAGCTTTGGGTAAGAATTTATTTTTTTTGTCTCAGGCTTGTTTGCAAGATAGTTTTTCTCTTAGATTAGTTTGTTAGGACATATATCAATTTACTTCTTACCCATACTTTTAAGACTGTTAAAATAGGTTGGCTTATATGTAACATTTTTTTAACTTTAGGACTTCTCGAAATCCAAACCTTTGATAATTATTTTGTGGTTTGTATTATTACACTAAGTGTAGTTGCAACAACGTTTTAATACAAATTATAATTGTTTTAATTAAAAAATCAACCAAACATGTCATATCAACGCCTCTCTAATATAATAAATGAAATGGAAAATTATTCATATACGAAGGAGAGCACCAAATTTAAAAATAATAAATCTATATAGTCAATAGGAAATACGTACTAAAGATAGATGCATAGATGTGTCTCAAATCCCAATTTATTAAGCATCCAAAGGGATCGAAAGGAAAATTAAACATAAATTTATTGGTTAGAAGATCTAGAATTAAGAATTTTACCTAACAAAATGTTTAAAAGCGACTTTTATTTCCCAAAACTTATTAAGCCATTGGTAAGAAAATAAATTCACAAAAAAATTACCTAGAATCATTTTCCTTTTATTAGAACATTGCACAAGTTTTCCACCCTCATATTATAGCACTTTGCTCCCTGTGTTTTTTTGCATGCGGTAATGACAAGTAGGTTGTTGTATAACCCATAAAATTTACAGGTTAGATCATTTTAATGCATGTCAACTTTCACTATTTTCTCTCTAAAGCCACTTGTAAAAAATGTTCAAAATAGACAAAAATGTTTAAATTGAATGTAAAATTTCAATATCACTTAGAAGTTCCAAATTCAACCCCTGATACAATGGCTCACAGTTCCCAACATCTATGAATGTCAGGACAATAACCATTGAGTCCAAAATCCACCATTTAGTACTCCCTTTTAGATTTTAACATTCTTCACTCATATAAGGGATGGATACAAAACAATTGTCAATATAGGTTTTTTATATAATGATAGTGTGATGGATGGATTATCTTCATTGTATGATTAATGGCAATACCATGGTATATTGATGGTTCTTGCAAACATTGTCCCAATTTTTTTAATGTAATAGTGCTTTATTGGGGTAAATCTTTAAGTTATATACATGCGATTTCATGAGCTATAGGTTAGAAAATGAACAAAAGGAAGGTGGTAGTGAAGTTTGAAATGCATTGTGACATGGATGATCATAAAGGGATACATCCTAGTAACATGAACCAACTTAGATGTTTATGTTGATAACTACTCCTTCCTTGGTGAGTAATTATGACAGTTTATCATCTTTGTGTGGGATTTCTACCTAAATTTGTTGAAGACACCTAGACTACTTGACTTGGTCATATGGGAAGAAATGAATCCAAATATTTGAGATGGGAAAGTCAACCTTGTTTTTTAGTTATTAACCYAAGAAAAATAAARTAAAAAAACATATAAATAATATATTTTCTATACAAYAAAAAAAACTAGAAAAACTTTAAAAGATCAAATTAATAAAATGCAATAATAATAATAACAATAGACTAAAGTATCAAAGATTTATAATATTTAATCAACCAATTAAAAGCTTATCACAACAATTTTGATTACATGCAACTGGCATGTAACAACAGTATAGTATGAAAGATTTATGTGACAACAATTTTAAAAATTAGTAAAGCAATTGRTGATTGGTGTCGAACCATAAAGTCAAATAACAAATTGCAAAGTTGTTAATATATAGTTACTTAAGTTTTAAGTTTTGTGTGAGTTAACAAAAGATATCAAAAACACATATCACAAAATTTYTAATTTTAAAATATCATTAAAAAAAAAAATCCATAAATTTYAATAAGATGCATTTTTTTATTAATTAACATTAATTATTATAAAATTAACATTTGCAAAACCCTTTAATGGCACTACATGAAAAGATCATTTCAATATCACTTATAAACCGTGTATAATGGCTAGCCTAAGCAAAAGGTGATGAAAAAAATGCATGCCAAAAAATCCCGGAGTTGATATCTTGGCACAATAACCATAATATGTAAAAAAACTACCACATAACATCATTATAAACATTGTGGGAACTTTACATGTGCCATGCCTTGAAATTCCAATGTAAGTCTTAAGTCTATCCATAAATTTCAATAAGATGCATTTTTTATTAATTAACATTAATTATTATAAAATTAACATTTGCAAAACCCTTTAATGGCACTACATGAAAAGATCATTTCAATATCACTTATAAACCGTGTATAATGGCTAGCCTAAGCAAAAGGTGATGAAAAAAATGCATGCCAAAAAATCCTGGAGTTGATATCTTGGCACAATAACCATAATATGTAAAAAAGCAACCACATAACATCATTATAAACATTGTGGGAACTTTACATGTGCCATGCCTTGAAATTCCAATGTAAGTCTTAAGTCTCTTCTGAAAGGAATGGTTTTGGGCAGAAGGGAAAATGATTTTTTTTTGAAAATTTAATTTAAAAAAATACTTATAAATTTGTAACTTATATAACATTGATACGAACTCAAATATAATTTAAGAAAAAAAATATTTTTAAAATATATGTAAATTTAATGTTATTTAAGTGTTTTAAAAAATGATATTTGTTAAGTTTAATTAAATTTTACGATTATGAAATTTCAATTTAAAAAATAAAACATGATTTCAAAAAACACAATTTTGTAACTTCGATATTATTATAACATAAAAAAAAAATTAAATAAAAATAAAACATTTTTTTTTTTAAGTAAGATTTGTATAAAAAGCCTTAAAAAAAAAGAATTACAATATCCTCATGAGTTTTGGATGGTAGGAACTAAATTGCCAGGAAGGGAAACCAATTCAGCCAACCGATTAAAGTAGAGCTCATTGTCTTAAGGTACCAGTCTTAAAATGACATAGACTTAAACATAAAAATTACAATCCCCTGTGGGAGACCGAATAAGCCTGTCAACTAACCCTGATATAAAAACAACATACAAAATATGACCATTGACCCTATGAGGCAAAAGGAGATTCAAACACTTTGCTAAACTAGCATGAAGACACCTATCCAAGTCATGTGGTGGGCTTGTAGCATGGCCACGCGTCCAAGGAGGTGGCGTTGGTCGTTGGGTCTGCGGCTGGTGTTGCTTCTTCTTTGACCATTGTCCCTCCCTCCTCCATGGGCTCGTGCATGCCAACGCCTGTGTCGACTTCGCCTTCAACCCCTTCCTCTTCGACCATTGTCTATCCCTCCTCCATGGGCTCGTGCATTACAGCTTCTGTGTCGACGTCGCCTCCAACCTCTTCCTCTTTGACAGTTGTCATGCCCTCCTCCATGGGCTCGTGCATGGCAGTGCCTGTGTCGTCGTCGCCTCTAGCCCTTGTGTCATCTTCCCCTCCATCCCATGTATCATCTTCGTTTCCACCCCCTGAGGCATCGCCATCTCCTGGTGTTGAGTGGCATGCCCCCTGCAGAGATGAGAGCAATTGCAGGAGTGTTGAAGTCTTCCTGTCCAGGAGTTCCATCCGGAACTGCAGGTCATCCAGGCCTTGCCGCAATTCAAAGACCAGACCTTGCAGAATTGCAAGGTTGTCTTACAATTGTGAGCCTGGTACAGAGCCTGAGAAGGAGTGAGGCCTTGGTTGAGGTCTGAGGAATTCTGGTTACGATCCAAGCTAAGGTTGTCTAGTTGAGATCTCTGGCTGGACTGGTGCGCTCGTCGGCGAGTTGGGTGGAACTGTAGGAAGTGGCAACGAGGTGGAAGCCAAATCGAATAAGGGTCCCGGGTTAAAACCCAAGGAATTTCCAGAGATGGAAAACCATTCCAACCGGCTTGCAAAGGGCGAGGAGAGGGACGAGAGGTTGTTAGGGCTTTGTCCAGACTACGACTAAGAAGAGGGCCAGGAAGGTGAAGAAGGTGACGAGCTGAGAGGTGGTGCAGGCGAGGGTCGGAGAACCACACGCGGCCAGCTGGGCTGCCCGATCGAGCCGCTCTTGGATTTCCCCCTTTGTCTTGGCATGCATGGGACACTTAGGGGATTTGCAAGCATCGAAAGGAAGCACAAGTAGCAAAGGAGCAACTGGGAGGAATGCAGGTTGCAAGAGGTCTCAACCGTGGAAGAGAACAACTGTGAATGCCCATGGTGGAAATCATGGTGCCAAGAGTGTTGAAGGAGGCAAGCACACACGAGCTGAGTAAAGTTCGGTTCATGGCTCTAAGCCATCGACAGGACAACAAGCTTAGGCCAGGTGCATTGAGAGTAATGGTGCCTAGGCCTGCGTAAGTTTGGCTTAAATGCATGAGGGTGTTGGGAGGGTGTGACACACTCTTGTCACATGGCCATCGCCATGTTGGTTGCCTAGCATCCTCTCTTGGTGACATTTGTCCCGCACTGGCACCCCACCCGGGGAAACAATCCTCATTTTATGTTAACAAGAACAATTTGTATTGTTTGTAGATGCAAACTTCACATTTATAACAAAGAGTTGAGTCACATGAGCCATGTTCATCAAGATGAGTCACAAGTTTCCATAAATTGCTAGCTTTCCTATTGACCTTGTACAAAAGTGTATTTTCATTATATCTCATGATTGCTTGATACACATGCATAAAATTGGCATATGACAAGAGAAATTATTGGATAATTAGTCAAATCAAGGAACTAGAAAGACGCTAACCATTTCAAAGCTACCATGATCAAATAGTGGGATATGATCATCTTGAAGTTAAACAATGTTAGTATCCATTGCATTCATCTTAGAATTGATGACTTTGTAAACATGTCATATTTTAGTGCTCTAGGAGAGTGTGAAGAGTTGCTTGCATCTGAGAATCACCATGTTAGTAGTGACGCTTCTAGTGTGAGACTTTGCTATGAGAAAATATTTGATAATTGTCAGTTTTACATGTTGCTTTGAGGTGATTCTCCTTCAACAACATATTTCAACTGAGCCATTCCAACCATGTTCCTTGTGTATATTTTATTAGAGTTTATAAGGGAGGTGAATCAATGAGGGTGCACTAGGGGGTTCTCAACATAACACATTTATTTATAGGAATCCATGTGTGTAAGGATTCATGCATATTCCATATTTAGAAGGGCACATATCCCAATGCCCGGAGGCACTTTGCATGAGGAATTTTCTATTTTTAGGAGGACGCGGATCTCAAGTTGAGTGGAGTGCATGAATACATGCAATTCACTTTACTTCACTGTTGTGCTAATTCAAAAAGCTTATCCATGCAACTTCACACATTTTCTTAGATGCATTAGGGTTAGGTTTGACTCTATCAAGTGGGGCACCTCATTGGAGGTGTCTAGATTCATTGTATCAATGCGTCTCCTTTTCTATAAAATAAAGATAAGATGATTCACTTTTCAGTTTGATAGATGATTTTTTTAGCTAACGTGATGTTATTGTAATCCTTTTTTCGAGCAATAATGAGATATGTGATTGATTGTTGGAAGTTGTAACTTATTGTTTTATTTTTCATATTTCTATGTATATAGATCTAACATTCAGATTTCCACTATTTTGATAGGATGTAATTATTTTTTATACCCCATTTTTAGGATTTTTTCTAAAGAAGACATGCTTACCATATGTTAAAAAATTGACATGGCATCAAAGTTGTACCACTAAAGTCTTTTGATCCATGTATGGAGAAGGATGCTACATGTGAGGGGGAGCTATTGTTGGAGGATTTTAACAAATGTGATGCCTAGATATATTTGGAGATTGGAGTGATTCATGCCTAAGATGGGCACAAGGATTTGTGACAGGCCTATGGGTGATATGCTCGAGAAACTCCAATGATTGGATTTTTCTTTATGCCTTTGAGAGTTGATATACACATGTTGTAGGTCATTGATTTGTTTTGTTGGTTGATCTACTTGTTTGAGGTGTGTTCAAGGAGTTGCATGGATGGAAAATGTTTTCAGTCTTAGAGACTATGAGTGACTAGAAGGACCCTTTAACTTAACTCATTGGAAACATAAGAATTAGATGTATTTGGAGAAGGTTAATCTGTGGAGTATTGTTAAGGGGAAGGATACAGTTCCCATTGATTCTCAACAACTTGTTGAATATAACAAGAAGTTTACTAAGGTGAAGAGAATTGTTCTGGATTCCATGAAGGACCACTTGATCCCTCGTATCATAGGTGAGTTGGGCACTAGAGATGCATAAGGACTTGAAATCTTTGTATAATAGTGTCAATTTCTCCCACAAGGTGCTCCTAAAGAACAAGATCCTCATTATTGCATAAGTGACATAGACATGTTGGATAGCTACTTGATGAAGATCAGTGAGCTTAGAGATCAATGCTTTGCAATGGGAGACAAGATCGAGAATGAGAATTTAGTGCCCATAGCACTAAGTGGGTTCTCAACACCTTCAAAAACATTTGTGTAGGGTGTTTGTTCTTGTGAGAACCTTTGGGACAATTTCATCCAAGTGGAGATAAGGTGAGAGACAGTTTTAGCTAGAGTGGATGAGTCCTAAAATATATCCCTCGTCAAATAGGTGAGGAAATGAAGTAAGAAATGAGGACCCAACATGGGTAAGAAGGGTAAGGAGGAAGATTCAAGTTCTTCAAATTAGCGAAACAAATATTACTCGAGTCATGTGAAATGATTCAAGTGTCCCTAAATGGGCCATTATGCATCTTAGTGTCCTCAAAATAAGAAATCTAGACAATAATATAACTAGTGTGTGGGGAGTGTAGAAGCTTCAACGAAAGCGGAAGAGTTGGCATCCAAGCTGGAGTCATCTTTCTCCATGGTTATGTTCCTTTCCACTAACACCATTTTTGTTGTAGGGTGGCATGTCGATATTGGAGCATCCAAACAGATGACCTTAAACAAGAAGGATTTCCACAAACTTCAAGAATGAGAGGATGACATATAGGTGGAGTTTAGAAACGATGCCACTTATCTAGTTACCAATATGGGATTTGTCTCCTTTTACATGCCTTTGGGTGATGTTAGAACAATCCAAGAAATTTATGACATGGCTATACAAATTGAGGCAGATATCTCCTTGTTCAAGAAAGAACAATCCTTAGTTCCAGAAATCGAGGTCGGTGAGCCCAAAGATACCCCAGATATTCCCAAGAGAGTGTCCTCCCTTGAGACCCCTTTTGAAAAAACCTTGAGAGTTTTGGAGCAAGACATCGATCAACAAGAGGTTGAGGAGAAGGGTCCTAATGAAGGTTGTCAATCCTATGAGGAGGAGCAAGAATTTACTCATACCTCTACCAAGGATAATGAGAACCTGGTTGAAGAGCAAGAGCCCGAAGATGTTAAACATGATGAAGTATTGACATGTGCTCCTCCCTCTCATGAAGCCATCCCAAATCCCATTTTTGCTGCACAAGAATATTGAGGTTAGTCACTTTCCTTTTCAGGTTTTTGATAATACCTTATTCTATGATTCAGAGAGTGAAGAAGAAATGGAACCCTTGGACAAGCTAGATCCTTTATATTATGAAGTTGAAGATGTAGAATCAAGTCATGAGGATGAGACAATGATGTCTGCTCTTTCATTTGATGAAGTTATTCACATCCTCGAAGCTCATGCACAGGAAGAAGTAAGCACGGTGAGTTATTTCCCTTTCCAAGATTTCGATGATGCTTTATTTTATGATTTGGAAAGTGAAGAAGTGTTAGAGGAGCCCTTGGATGTTTTGAGCCCTTCATGTTATGATAAAGGTAATGACTCTGTTGATAATATTGATGAGTTCATACATGTCGGGAAACGTAAATGGGATGTGATCGGGTATGATGGGGATCCCATTTATGACATTGAGGGTCATTTCCATATGTTGCCTTTGCAACTATCATATGAGGTTATTGATAATCTTGACATGTGGAAACAAGGAGATGATGTAGTTACAGATACTTTCCAAGCACCCAAGGGTGACCTAGTTCTATGTTCTCCTGATGATTTTTGGTCGTACCTTGAGGATTTTGAGGAGTGTTCCTATGAGCACTTAGAGGAATATTATCAACCACCATTGTGCTCAGATAGAGGTGAGCACACTGCTTGCCTAAAGCAAGGTACTTGTGACAAAGTTATCCAACCCCCTTTGATTACTTTGCCTCGCCATGTCACTAAGGGTGTAGTTGGGAAACATGTCCCTTGTCTTGAGTTTTCTCCGCGACAAAGCCTTCTTTTAGAATTCAAGGGTAGGTTGAAAAACTTAAGAAGAAGTTTATTGTATCACTCTTTCAACTTTCCCTTAGAAATTTTCCAATCATTCTTTAGGTTCTTACTGGTCCTTTCCCAGACTTTAGGATGTGATGACATCCAAGGTAGCCAACTTCAAGACTCTTTGAGTCAGTTTTTGGAGCCTTTGATTTTTCACGATCTCTTTCTGAGATGGATTAAGCAATTTCCTAGAATTGTGACATGCCATAATTTTATCCCTCCCTCCCGCCTCCATTTACGATTTCTGATGACACGATACATTTTCTAACTCATGTTATTTTTGTGCTTGACTTGTCATTGTTTTGGTTTATGATGAAGCACAGATGCAGGTATTATGAGACATTGCTAAGATGGTTTCACTGGCTATTTGACTACACCTAACATTCAACCAACAGGTAAGTAGAGTTAAGTAGGTAGGCATTTGCATTCATTGTATATACCATCTGCATACCATGCTAAAGTAGTGTAGTTGTAATTTCATTTCCATTTGTATATATGATTGCTTACATGTATTTCATTGTATCATATATGAGCCAGGGGTGATATCACCACCCCAAAAGATTACTAATTGTTTTTTGTTGAGATCTAGCAGATCACAGGTCATGCCAGAGATGTCGAGGATCTCGTGCGCTCTACAGTGAACACATTTCCTCGAGTTCGAGCCAGATGTTATTCCCTATCCTATGGATAACTAAGGAGATTATGTCTCGAGGCCCACATGTCCTAGACATGGAGTATCGAGAGCCATGTGACTTGAGCTTGGCCTTGGAGGGCCCATATTTTCTTCAGCGCCTTCTATCTATCAACAGCAACAACATCCATCCCATCCGCCCGATTCTGAAGTAGCAGTGGGTCTTTCTCCATGAAGTAATGAGTTCGGGTATCATGGTATGTGTCACTCTGATTCCCAAAACATTTGAATATGTGCACTGAATTCTCTTTTGTTTCATGACGTTTGCTTGGAAATTATGCTCTTTAACTTGTCCATACACGGGGGGGATGATAGAGTGCCCTAGTAAGTTGGCTCCCTTGGGGATGAGTTGCCACTGGGTGGGTCTATGAAAGGTCATCGTCCATTCCATCCATACTTACCATTTTTCATCATTATCCCTCTCATCTTTCCCCTACATTTGTTCGTGCATTGGGTTTGCCAAGCTAGTAAGGGTTGTACCTTTCTTTGTGGGAAGAAGGGGATAAAGGCCTAGAGGGTAAAAGTAGCTGGCATAAGTTAAAAGCAAAAATGAAACCTCGAGATGCTTCGCCTAGAGATTCTCAAGAAAGCAATAAATAACTTCTCAGCAAGAAAAGGGGACCCATAAAATAAAATAAAACTCAAGATCTAGTTGGTGGATAGGAGGTCTCATCATGAGTCAACCTATTAGGTCCATGGGAATGTAGCAGTATGAGACTGCCATCCATCTGTTCACCAAACCAGGCTAGTGGCTCTTGGTGGCATATCCAGGAGAAAGGGGGTCTCATCACGAGCCAACCTTCAAATTTTCGTGGAATGCTTGTGGGTAACACTGTCACCACTGGTCACCATGCCAAGACAGAGTCCTCCAACTATTCTCTTGAAAAGAAAAAGCAATAAGACAAAGAGTAAAAGGAATTGAATGGGCTAGGAAACAATGGCATCCATGACAAGGTGCATCTCACCCTCTACAGAGGCACCCACAGGTAAGACCTACATTTCCCTGTTATCACTACACTCCTTGCCCAAACATTCCCTACACCATCTCATACATCTACATGACCTAGATTGGTCTTCACCTGGGAAACACCCCAAACCTGAGGAGGATTATCCCAATAGGACATCCTAAGGGCCTCTCCAAACTCGACTTGTTAAATTACATAACGTCTTTGAGCATTTGTCTGGATAAAAGGGGGTTTGATGCACATGTTTGGGTAACTTGATTATTAGATGTGATTAACATTGCTATGATCCATGTTACTTATGAGCCCATGGAGGGCATACTTGTTGTTGTTGCAGGACCATGCCCGACTGACAGGTACATATGGGGAGATGATTAGCTCAGACCTCCATGGGGCTAAAATCCCACCAGATGGATGTTGTGACCCCAACCAGGGGTAGAGGGGAACGAGAGGCTTGCACCGGAGAAAGAGAAGGACATTCCACCATAAACACTTTGGCAGGCCTAAACCTAGGGGGGTCTCTCCCTTCCACCATGACTTTGTTCCTTGAAGGCCCCTGACATCATCATATTGAGCCTTGATGTCATCCAGTTAGGGTTTTGGCATGAGGACGGCTTGGTTGGCACGTGTGGCATCTTTTGAGGCCTAGCGTTCCATGATGGGGCCTAACGTCACCCTAAGAGGGGCATGGTGTTATCCCTAAAGACAAATTAGAGTTTTGAATTGTTAATTTTATGTAAAACTGGATTTTTTTATGTAAATTGGCCATGTCGACCTTTTTTGACCTAAATTGTAATTAAAGGTCATTGTTATTGTATAAATAGAGAGTTAAGACTCTCATTTTTTCATCATCTTTCACTCACACAAGTGTGAGTTCTGAAATTCGGCCCTCTTTAAGGGTACTTGGCTGAAATTAACTAGTGCACAACTTCTTAGAGAGGTTATTTTTGGTGTATTTTGGCATTTTCATGGTGTAAGGTCTTCAACTAGGGTTTTGTGGCTAGAATATTCTTGATGAAGTAAGTAAAATCTACAATTCTTCATTTATTTTGAATGGTTATGGTACTTTTGCTTGTTCATTTCTAAGATTATGAAATTGCTAGTTTGAAACCCTAGGAGAAAAAGCACATGTTATTGTCATGTTCTTTATAATTTTCCACCTACTTGATTTTGCCAGAGAACATCTCCCTTATTAAAAATATTTATGTGGTTGGGGTTTTCATGATTGGTCGGAATAGCCACAGTTTTGTCAATAGCGTGTCAATGTTTCGGATCCAAATCAAGATCCATCTTCAGGACAATGAGCCTGGGTTTAGATGATGAGAAGAATATGGTTTTAAATACTGGAAATGACGTGAAATCTAAGTGTCGGATAGGTTGTTTTGGTAAAAAAAAAAAAAATACTATTTATTTAGTGTGATTAAATTTAATTAGGGTTTTGTTATTGGTAAAATTCTTTTTTATTATTTATTTAGAGTGATTGAATTTAATTAGGGTTTTGTTTTAATTGTTTTGAAATTATTTTAAATTATTATTAGATCAATGTTTATTGATTTTTGTTTTAATTAACTAGAGTCTAGGTAGTTAGTAAGGTTTATTATTAGGTATTTAAGTGGTTTATTCAATTATTTAAGGGTTTGCTTATTAATGTTATTTAGGTTTTAATGTTTCTTTAAAAGGTTCTATTAAGGCTTGAAACTTTATAGGTGAAATATTCCTAAGCTTATTAATATTCTTAAAAGAGAAAGTTTATTTTAAAAATGTTTTAAATTCGAGAGTGATTAGGTGGGGTTTTAATGAATTAAACTTAAAGAATTTTGAGATAGTTTTCTACAAGGATTATTACTGTTAATTGTGAATCAARGGGAGCCAATTTTCACTTAATTCTAACCCATTATCTCTGTTCAGGTTGCTAGGATGTTTACGGATTTCAATGGCTTTTCTAACACGACGTTTAAAGAGGTGATTTTCTTTGGCGAGGATTTTGGTGTCTTCTAGGAAGATATGGTGTCTTGTTTTAAGGGAGTGTTCAGCTAGGTCGGAGGTGCGGATGCATTCATTCTTAATGTCAGCTCCATGTTCTTTTATCCTGATCTAGAAGGAGCGACCAGTTTCACCGATGTAGCATTTTCCACATGAGCACTCTATTTTGTAGATTCCTTTACCTTTGTGGGGGTCGATTTTGTCTTTTACGGATCTCATATTTTGTTTGATGGTTTCAAGTGGTTTGAAGGAGGTCT
>ML777515.1:448125-462482 GCA_009831015.1 Picea engelmannii
GAAACGTCGACACGCTATTGACAAAACTGTGGCTATTCCGACCAATCATGAGAACATCTCCCTTGAAGAATATACTATAGCCCTAACTTTGTAGCACTCTAGTAGCATTACTTCATTAGCTTCATACATTTTATTTCAAGCTTGATCTAAAGAAGAAGGAAATCGCTAGGGCCTAGGGTTACCTACTTTCTAGCATTTTTTCCTTCCAAGGTTTTAGATGTTGATGCCTTAGGTTACTAACACCTCAATCATCTCACCTTTCCCTTTAGTTCATCTATTATCATTTGTTGTTTTCCTCTAAAAATTGTTGCTGCAAACTTTGACTCCATTACCCTAAAAGGCACTAGTTCACACCTTGCAAGTGATTGATTGACCAAACAAACTCTTAAACCATTTTCCCTAAGACTTTTACTAACCCTTTCTAACTTTAGATTAGACTAACTTACTAACTAATTTGTTGTTTTTGCAAAAGATTGCTACAACCATCTATAACAACAACAAATTCATCCTAAAAGCAAGATTAAAAGTTTATTATACATTTCCATTATTGCTTCTGACATCTATTATCAATCTGTCAATTTTAGACTATTATTTCTTGTCATTCTTGAAGCATTATTGAGGCATAATTGTGTAGTTGTTGTTAAATATACATTGATGTTATAAATATTTGTATTTGCTCCAATTTTATATCAGCTTTTTCATTTTCCAAAAGTCTATGGTTTTATGAAGCACTGACATCATATGGTACTTGCAAATAACATATCTTTTCTTGTTGTCTTGTTCTGGGCATGTACACTTAAATAGTATTTTGCTTCATGTCATTAAAACCTTGGAACTTTTGATCAAAGTGACCTGTGAGAGGGGTGGAACTTTCTTACTACTTTTACCTTAGCCTTCTCAAACCCCTAGGTCATCGAGGATGTCTCCCTTGGGGCACTACTCCTAAATAGAATGAGGTGTCTTATTAAGGTGACAATGATAGGACATCCTCCTTGTTACACCAATTTAGTATCCACTTGCCTTTGGATTTGGGCAAGTACAAATTGTGTGATAACAATAGGTGAGTTGGGCACTAGAGATGTATAAGGACTTGAAATCTTTGTATAATAGTGTCAATTTCTCCCACAAGGTGCTCCTAAAGAACAAGATCCTCATTATTGCATAAGTGCCATAGACATGGTGGCTAGTTACTTGATGAATATCAATGAGCTTAGAGATCAATGCTTTGCAATGGGAGACAAGATCAAGAATGAGAATTTAGTGCCCATAGCACTAAATGGGTTCTCAGCACCTCCAAAAACATTTGTGTAGGGTGTGTGTTCTTGTGAGAACCTTTGGGACAATTTCATCCAAGAGGAGATAAGGTGAGACATAGTTGTAGCTAGAGTGGATGAGTTCTAAAATCTATCCCTCATCAAATAGGTTTGAAAAGGAAGTAAGAAAGGAGGACCCAACATGGGTAAGAAGGGTAAGGAGGAAGATTCAAGTTCTTCAAATTAGGGGAAGAAATATTACTCGAGTCATGTGAAATCATTCAAGTGTCCCAAGATGGGCCATTATGCATCTTAGTGTCCTCAAAAGAAGAAATCTAGACAATAATAGAACTAGTGTGTGGGGAGTGTAGAAGCTTCAACCAAAGCGGATGAGTTGGCATCCAGGCTTGAGTCATCTTTCTCCATGGTTATGTTCCTTTCCACTAACACCATTTTTGTTGTAGGGTGGCATGTCGACATTGGAGCATCCAAACACATGACCTTAAACAAGAAGGATTTCCACAAACTTCAAGAATGAGAGGATGACATATAGGTGGAGTTCAGAAACGATGCCACTTATATAGTTACCAATATGGGATTTGTCTCCTTTTACATGCCTTTAGGTGATGTTATAGAGTTACATGATGTTTTGTATGTTCCTATTTTGACTGAGAATCTTCTTTCAAGTTCACCCATGATAGATATGAAGTGTGTGGCTGATTTTGATAATCAACAATAAATTATTAGAGATTGTGGCCATGAACATGGTCGAGTTTTGGTTAAAGGAGTGAAAGAAGATGGCCTTTACCAGCTAGTAGCATATTAGATGAAGCATGATGCTTTATTGCATGATAGTGACAAGCTATGTGAGCTATGTCACAATAGATTTGGTCACCTTCACTATGGAGCATTTATGCTTTTAAAGCATATGGTGTAGGGATCATCGAACGTTAAGTTTGAGAAGACTGTAATGTATAAGGTTGTGCACTTAGAAAGCATGTGGAGACTTCTTTTTCCAAGCCGTGAGCATAAATGAAGAGAGATTCCTTATCTGATCCATTATATGTATGTGGATCAATGTCTCCAGCCTTACTTACATATAGCTTTTACTATGTTTCCTTTATTGATAATTCAAGCTAATATCCTATGGTTGTTTGATATCCAATTAGTTGTTTAAGTCCTAGAAGAACATTGTGCCAAAAGATACACTTGAAAAACATGAAGGAGACCAACAAATGACTAAGCAACCTACACCAAAGTACTCCCATGAACAACAACAACCCCATGAAGAAGTGGGTACTTTAGCACCACAAAAGTCCATCCTACCCATATGCAACAAATATAATGGGAAAAATCCTTCTTCAACAACCCCTCCCAACACCTTTAGAAAAATATCAATACTCATCCCAACCACACACACCATTCCCTCTACCCCCTAGGGTGTCGATACCACTTTGTCTATATCTCCACATATGCACCTAAAGACTGCCACCACTTTCACATATCTCCTAAGTCCATCATTCCTAAGTGCATATGCACTAAAAAACAAGCCAAGACTAGTCCATGCCAATAATACGAAAAATTAATATTCTTAACCCTCCTACATCACTTAGGTTCAGATTGTGAGGGACCACTTCCACTCTAACCTTTCCAAGTTTCTGTTTACCATAGGTCCCATCAACATTAGAGATAATGGAATTTGACCGTAAGTCCAATACCATCTCCAAGGAAGTCCCTCTACTCACCACTTCCCCCTCTTCCCCCATAATGACCACTTTTCAGGTGGATATCTTGCTATTACATCCTATTTAGGAGGATTCCACCCTTACAACTCATGTGTGACTTCATAAAAAATACATCCATTATAGTTTTATAAATACCAAACACTTTGTACAGTTCATCAAATCTTTCCCCTCCCAACTCTTTTACACTAGTGGTCCCTAACCCGTACTAGGCACCTCTAAACAATGTAGTTCTACCCCATTTTCCTCCCTAGGATTTCAATGCAAATGTGTAACAACCCTGGTTAAATAGTTGCATAGGGTTTATTAGGTATAATTAATTAGATAATCTAACTGTCCTAATATGTTTTAGTTAAACAATGATTATTTCTTAATAATATTAATTATTTATTTATTTATTTATAAATTGTTCATATCTGTTGATGATTAATTAATTAATTAATTGACTCATTAAAAGATTTGAGTAATAAATTAAAGGGGCTTAATAACTTTAAATTATTAATAATAAGACTTTACGTATGTAGGGGGGGAATGAAGTATTAAATGGAGGATAAGGTAATAAAGGCATGGGATAAGGTAATAATGGGGAGGATAAGGTAATTAATGGAGGATAGGGAGTCGGTGGATGGGGGGAGATATGATGGGGAGGAGTCCGACGAGAGAGGGGGATGATTTTTGGGGGAGGAAGCATTTTGGAGGAGGCCACTGTATTTCTGGTTTGGCATATTTTTTGGTGTTGGGAGTTTGGTTTTGGGGGTTTTTGTGAATCATTACAGGGGGCACCAGGTTGCTGGGGGTTTTGGGCATGGGGGGAAGGATTCCTTACGATATCCTGGAGCTAGGGAGCCGGACAGGCTGCTCCTAGCTGGATGGGTGGTTAGTCGGTTTGGGCAGGGTTTGGTCAAAGCAGCAGGCTGGACAAAGCAGCAGAGAGGACGAACAACCAGATCAGCGGGAATTAGCATAAGGCATAGGTATTTTTAATTATGAATTTGCTGGGTTTTGTGGATGATTATGAAATTTTTTTCATGTTGTGGATAAATTTAATTTTCCGTTGAATATTATACGATGATTAATGAATTGCTTATGAATAGAAATAAATTTTATGATTAATTGTATGAATTTTATTAGGCTTGTTAATTTTCGATTCCTACACATGGTATCAGAGCCCGGCTTCAAAACTGAAACCTGGGCTTGACCACTCACAATATTAAGATTTTGTCTTTGTGCCAACATGGTCATCGTCTCCAATCCAATTTGGGTTGTTACAGTTTCTATTGATATATATTTTTATTTTTCATTTTTGCAAACCAATAACAATGTTATTTTTCCTATCTATTACAGAATCATAAATAACAAAAATATACTTGCATTTCATTAAAAGCTAATTCTGTGGGACACTATTTCGAAGATAAATACAATGTGCTTTAAAAACTAACCTCTGCTTACTGCAACGGTGTTGAAGAGTATAAGGCTAGATGATGACTATCAAATTGGAAGAAGAACATTGACTTTAGTCATGCCACTTTATGTATGAGAAGCTATATCTTGTTTTCTTCCTTTCCAAAAGGTTGAAACAGGTGCGACTTGATTACAGATAACGAAAGAACAATGTTTTCTTTCTCGCTACTTTGATAATTCTTCAGTAATTGATAAGGTTTCAAGAGTTTTGAACAAATTGATCTGATTTTAAGAGAAATGGGCAAATAACAAACAAAATGAGGTTACATGAGGTTACAAACAAATAAAGATTCAATTGGGTAAAAAGCTAAAAAACAGATGGAAACAATGTATGATGAGGGTTCACCATAAACCGAATGAACGAATTGGCTGCATCTGTACAAAAAACCCCATCCCCAATCCACACCTCATCCAAAGTTTTATCAGTCAGAGTAGGATATAGCTAATGAAAGATGAATATTCATTGAGAAAGAGAACACCGATGAAATAAAATCATATGGCTTCTGTAGTTTGCGATGAAAATACTACCTGCGAGCGTTCCAAATATAAAGTAAACCCTAATCCCTGAACTCTTATAGTCGACCTATAAACAAACGTAAGACGCAGAAATTAAAAATGAAAACTCAAAACCTGTGTGAGATTCTATCTCCCTGGGCGTATTCGAGAACCGATTCTAGCTTACTTAGGCTTCAAGAGATTTGGAGTGTGTTAAAGGAGTAAGATAGTCATATTAGCAAGGCTATGTCACTTTGTATGTGCGTGTTGTTGGTGTTACATGCATACAAAGGGTGATTGGTTACAGGAACGAAGACTGTTCACTGTCTGTAACTTGAAAACTATCTTTGATGGTCCTGGATTTAGGAGAGGGGAGGGTCCCTCCCAACCGTCATACAAATCTGTCATTTTGAAGACAAGGGAGCGCTAGAGTTATCGCAACTAGCAGAGGGGAGTTATCATTTTAATCGTTGTAGTTCTAAGACTTTAACAATCCCCAGATAAAATAAAATAAATTCCAACAGAAGCTATTAGCTACGAAACCTAGTACATGTCTAGTCATGCCCTAATGTGTCGATTCATTGGTGTTTTGCCAACATAATTTATTCTCAGGAACAAATATCTTCAGCATGGTTAATTAGAGGTTTTATCGATCTGCACTTCCGTGCAAAGGGTTTATTCATTATCGAAGTCAATGAATACAAAGACAACACGAAGGCTTTTTGAAGATGACTCCTATTTCTTGCTTCAAAACTTTATAATGCCTCTCGTCCCTCTCTCCTAACCGGTAAGCCTAATCTGGTAAGCCATATTAACAGTTTCTACACATACACAGAAAACAACTAAACAACTAAAAACACTTGATCTGGTAAGCCATATTAACAGTTTCTACACGTACATACTATCACATTACTAGCATATTGTTCTGTTAAGAAAATTAGCTTAGCCTCGGGAGTGATTTATTCCATACAGAAAAAGGGCTTCTGACGAGGAACAAGGGATTTACCAACTTAAAAACCTACCCAATGAACAAAATAAAGATAGATTTAAACCTAATGAACATGTATCTCTTTTTGGCATCATAAAAAAAAATCAAAGCCCTAACGACAGAAACTCACATTCATTTATGCTCTACCAATTGCATGGTCCAATTTCGCTCTGTCCTGGTACCATCCTGCAACAAAACACACATGTTAGTTACCAAATCCACAATATACAAGCCATCAACCAACGCCAGAAACCAAACACCTGACAAATGAGGAGGAGAAGCCATGAGAGAAGGCCATGGCGACTGACCGCGTAACCAGAAACCTCGCAAGAAGAAACGATGGGGAAAAGAGGAATTAGGGTTACGACGATAAAGGTTAGGGTTTAGATAGGGGGCGCTGGAGGAAACAAGGCGGGCGCGTGGAATCCATGCGTGCCCGCACTTGTTTTTAAATTATTTTGATTTTTTTTTTTATTAAAATTTATATATATATATATTTTTGTGTGTGTTAGTTTAAATTCTTTTTATTTTAGTGTAAAGTATAGTTAAATGTTTTAAAAATAATTAATTAATTCAATCAACTTATTTAATTAATTGTTTGAATTAACTGTTTTTAATTTAGTGTAAATTTTTTTTTAAAGTTAATTAATTATCTTTAAAAAAAATAAATTAAATTAATTGTTTTATTTAGTGTAAAATTAATTTGGTAATTCATGATCCTTTTATCCATCAACATAAGAGGGGTTGGAGGAGCCCTGAAATTTGCCTCCATGCGAAGACTTCTGGAGAAGACACAACCGTCAATTATCTTTCTGCAAGAAACACTTGTGAATGCTTCCGCAACCAGGGGTTTCATGCATAGACTCAGGCCAAACTGGTTGATCTGCGCGACAAGCTCGGTGGGTACCTCGGGAGGACTTCTGGCCGCGTGGGACCCATCTCTCTTTGATCTTAGACCGATGCTCAGCCCTGGAGGGATTCTACTATCTGGATATTGTTTTGAATTAAGATCTTCTTTCAATTTTCTCAATGTATACGGCCCATGTACTGATCGTAAGGCCTTCTAGGAGCGTCTAGATGCTCTAGGGCTTCTGGTAGCAAGTAACCTAATCATAGCAGGAGATCTCAACTTAACCACCAGTCCATTGGATATATGGGGTGATAAAGCGATCAAGGATCCACACATGAGCTTCTTTAATCAAGTATTTTTCAAAAACAACCTGATTGATCTGAAACCGGTCGAGCTGTTACCCACCTGGAAAAACGGTAGACAAGGACCGGACAACATTGCCAAGCGACTTGACCGATTTCTTATCTCTGAAGAGGTGCTTTCACCAGCTCGAAGCACACGAGCATGGGTAAACCTACCTTTTCTATCTGACCATGCTCCAATATGTTTACAGATTGGTTTGGGTCGCTTTGGGGCGGGACAGCCATTTAAATTCAATCTGTTATGGTTAAAGGAGGATTCTTTCAACTGCTTGGTCAGATCGACGTGGGCAACTTTTTCTGGTTCGGTGCCTGGAGATCCCCAAGGTAATTTGGTAAAAAAATTAGCCATCTTAAAGCATCAAACTTCTATCTGGCTAAAAGACAAAAAACTGGCGGAACAGGCCGCCATTAACAGGATCGACAAGGAGTTGGATGCTCTGCTCCGCTTACAATTCCAGGATACTTCCAATTCAAACATCGACTTTAAAATCCGTGAGTTGGAGAGAGACCGATCAACATTCCTGCGCGAAGATGAAGAGAGATGGCGATTAAAAAGCAGGATGCTCTGGCTTGCGGAAGGGGACAAAAACACCCGGTTCTTTCATCGGTTTGCCAATGCTCGTAGATTAAAAAAACAGCTATGGGATATTGAAGAGGAGGATGGCACGACACATCATGCCCAGGAAAACATCAAAGTGGCTGCTACTAACCATTTTAAAGCTTTTTTCCAGGTTTCCAATGCACCTAGCCTCAATGCACAGGTGGAGTTAGCTAGCCGATTCCCTAACATGGTGACAGCTGAGGAGGCACTAGCCTTGGAATCCCCCTATACAAAGGAGGAGTTATTGGCAGTACTCAAGGGTTTCAAAAAAGAAAAGAGTCCTGGACCCGACGGAATGTCAGTTGAATTATATCTTCACTTTTTCGATATTATGGGACAGGAATTGCTGGACGTCGTGGAGGATGCTCGAATAAGAGGTGTGATTAATCCACAGTTAAACAACACCTTTATAGTCTTGATCCCAAAATCAAATCTTCCAAAAAATTTCAAAGACTTTCATCCCATTTCACTCTGCAATCTTTGTTATAAACTAATTTCTAAGATTATTGCCAATAGAATTCGCCCTTTACTCTCAAAACATCTATCGGAGGAGCAGCTTGGCTTCCTGAAAGGTAGACAGATTTTAGATGCAGTTGGTGTCGCTCAGGAATGCATTCACACTTTAAAGTCTAGAAAGCAACAAGCCATTCTTCTCAAGCTGGATCTCAAGCAGGCCTTTGACTGTGTCAATTGGAACTTTTTGCACCTTATTCTGCTGCAGAGCGGTTTTGGGCTTGCCACTACCAATTGGATTTTAGGTTGTATTACCTCGGCAACATTGGTTGTTCTGATTAATGGGGAACCCACTAAAACTTTTCATTGTGAGAGAGGGCTCCGTCAAGGATTCCCTCTATCACCTCTCCTTTTTATCTTGATCCTTGAAGGGATAAGTATCTTACTTAAAAATAGCCAAGCAGAGGGCAATCTATCTGGAGTCAATTTCTTAGGGTTGTCTCACATCCTGCACATCCTCTTTGTTGATGATGTGCTAATTTTGACTGAGGCCAGTCTTGCGGAATGGTCCCTATTACACTCCATCATTTGTACCTTCTGCGCAACCACTGGATTGGTGATAAATCTTCAAAAATCTATTTTCCTTGCTTTGAATTCACAGGAGCCTTTCTTAATAAATTTGAGAGATTTGTTCGGTATCGATGCAACAGACTTAAAGGAGGGGTTTTCCTATCTTGGGTTTTTTTATCAAATCCTCCAGGTATACTAACAATGATTGGCTTTGGCTTCTAGATAAATTTGAAAGAAGAATTATTCAATGGTGCAACAAGCTACTCTCCTTGGGTGGGAGATACATCCTCATAAAAGCCGTTTTGGAAAGCCTTCCGGTCTACTGGATGGCACTTGCAAAAATCCCGGCCACAGTTCTAAGCTCTATTCATCAAATTATATTATCCTTTCTTTGGACTGGCAGCAAGGTTACTGGTTATCATCTTTGCAAATGGGAGTCTATTTAAAAACCAAATAAGATGGGCGGATGGGGTCTCAGGAATCTGCCCTTCTTCCACAGGGAGCTCTCGGCAAACACCCTCTGGCGCATTCTTATGAAGCCGGGTCTCTGGAGTAAGGTTATAAAGGCTAAATACTTCCCTCATTTACCAGTACATTTATGGCTCAGATCGGCCTCCGAGAGACCCACAGAAGGCTCTCACACTTGGAAACACCTGCTAAAGACCCTTCCCATCATTCTTCATTGGCTCTCGTGGAATCCTGGAAATGGATTTCTGATTGAAGTGGGCAGGGATAGTATGATGGGATTAGGCAAGCTTGCCATGCTTTCCACAAAACTGCTGGAGTACCTACACCATAAAAATATTTTCTTCCTTTATCAGTTCAAATCATCTCACAGCGGGGGACATTTGAGCGATTGYTGGCTCAGTAGTGAGGAGTTAGATCTGGGCTCTGAAATTGCACCTGAATGGGACGGATTTACCCGCAGACTTATGGAATCGGGCATCCGTTTACAGGATAGGCCCGATACACTCTTGTGGAYGGGAGGGGACAGATCCGGTGCCCTCACTGCAAAGAATGCCTACGGCGTGTTAGCTACTAAATGCTGGACCTATACACCAGTGCGAGGGCGCGACAAGATCTGGAGGAGTGACTCTTCACTAAAGTAGAAACTATTTACCTGGCTATTAATCGAAAACAAATTGTTTTTGTGGCCGAATCTCCAAGCCCGGGGATGGGAGGGGCCCAGTCGGTGTAGCCTTTGCAAATCTAACTATGAGACGAGTGCCCATGTTTTCATAGATTTCTCATTCACCAGATCCGTGTGGCAACTCTTAACCCCTGCTCTTCTGCTCACGTCTACTTGGTCTGGTACCAGCCCTTCTCTTTGCTTCCAGAATTGGACGGGGGTCTCAACGAACCAGGTGAAGCTACCTATTCTTCTCTGCTGGCATATTTGGAAAAAACAGGAACGCAACCTTGTTCGAAGATAAGCCACCTTCTTTTCACAGAGTGGCAAATTCCATCATTGCTAAGATGGCCATGGGTAGAAAACAGTTACCGGTTACAACACCTTGCAGATCCATCTTTAACATTCCACCTGATAGAATAATGGCCTGGTTCGATGGAGCGGCTCAACAGGATGGCTTATACTGCGGGGCGGGTGGGAAGATTTTCATTAACTCTCAAACTTGTTACCGGTGGACACTAAACTGTGGAAACGGAACCAACATGAAGTCAAAACTCATGGGAGTGTGGGCGTCTTGTATTCTGGCTAGTCGATTACATATCAATGAGTTGTTACTGCTTGGTGACTCCAAAATTATCATTGATTGGTTGAGCGGGCGTGCAGATTTCCATGTAGCGGACCTGGTGAGCTAGAAAGAGAGAACTCGCGAAGCGACTCAACTGTTCAATCTTCTTACTTTCTCACACATCCACAGAGAGGAAAATAACGAGGCTACTATTCTTTCAAAAAAAGCGTTGTCTTTGCCATCGGGACACATTCGCTTTACTAGATGGGAAGAAGGCAATGAGGGACCTTCCTCGTTGATCAATCTTTGAAAGGCCTACTTGCCTCGAGAGTTGCCCACCCATGGGATCGTCAGTGGTCTCGATGTGTCTAGATATTCCAATGTTTTGTTTGGATAGATTGGATCATCGGCATAGTTCTTGTTTTTCTCGAGATAGACCTGCTTATAGCCATGTACATTTTTATATCCTTTTGAATATAAAGCGTATTTTTTTCGTTGAAAAAAAGTTAATTTACATTAAAGTTATTTAATGACTTTAAGGATTAGATTAAATTTGGGTTAGATTAAAATTTTGTTGGAGCAGACGGGTTTTTAACCCACGACTACTCACCATAGTCTAAGCCTTGGAAAACAACCAAACACCAACGCGCCACACATGAGTCTTTATAAAATAAATTCTTATACATAAATAAATTAATAATCATAAAATACTATCTCGAAGTATAATCTCCAATTATCCATGTTAAGACAACACATAAGTCACCGAAGCCAAGCACAAGCGCTAATCCCTTTCCATTCCACATGTCTCATCCAAGCACTGAGTTTCGAGCCCTCAACCACCGAGCCAAGCGCCAAGTCCCTCCATTCCATTCTACCAGTCAAAGTCGAGCACCAAGCTTCGGTGCATCGCCTCAGGCTCACTACATCTTGCGACCACAAGTCCAGAAACAATATATAACCACAACGCACAAGCGCTAAGCTCCAATGCCCGAAAACCACTCTACAATCCTCAAGACTCGCACCTGCAGCCACCAAGACACACAATTCAACACATATGTACAACGCGCCAAGGAAAGCTCACGAGTCAAGCATCGAAGGATAACCTTAGACTCATTTCATCGACATTAGGTTGGAAGTCACCTTATTTAGTCGTAAATGCAAAGTATAAAGACTTAGAACGAGATAAGTGGGAGGGGGTTTCATTCACGCTAGGAAAGTAAGCTAGAGGAATTGGCGAGTATGGCACAAAGCTAGCGTAGCTACGAGGCGAGATGAGTCAATAGTTTTCTTAGGCAAAGAAATCAAGCTTAGATGCTTTAGCCCTAACCTAGCCAATCCCCTAAAGAGAGTAACATCTGTTTATAGACAAGTAAAGAAAAACTTATGCCTAACCCTGTTTTCTAGTTTAAGTAACGCAAATTTGAAACGTCCTTGAACTCACCCTGACAACTTTGGTTGATGCAGGTTAAATCATACATGATGGTTAGGACTCGAGAGAATCGAGGTAGGGGAGCATCGTCGCAGGCACCGCCAACACCGCCAGCGCCGCCACCACCATCGTCGGAACTAGCTCTCATACTGCGCTCATTGGAGGCCATAAATGAGACTTTTAAAGGGCGACAACCAACAGGGATTGAAGTGGAACCCCCACCATCTAGAACGGGTAATCCAGAAGCGTTGAGGGATTCAGGGGGAGGACCTCCACCCGAAGACATCACTCGAGAACTGCAAAAGATAAAACTTCCGGAGTTTGCCGGGGGTCGCGCCAGTGAACGCGCGAAAGCATGGTTGGAAGTCATGACAAGGTGTTTTGCCTTAAGGGACTATGCATCCAACTCAAAGGTGAAGATAACGATTTTTCAGTTAAGAGACAACACCTTGAACTGGTGGGGCAACCTGGAAAGACAACTACATCTTACCCCGGACACCGTATCTTGGGAACTTTTCAAGGAGAGGTTTCGAAGGAAATATCTGCCCGCCTACTATGAGGAACAACAGGTAGGAGCGTTTCATGCCTTAGTACAGGGAAGCAAGACCGTAGAAGAATATGAGATTAGGTTTATGGAATTGGTCAAATATGTTTCATACATGGATAATGACCAACGACAGACAGAGCGCTTCGTCTATGGGATAAACCCTAAGATAAGGGCTATGGTGCGGATGTGGAAACCGTCTTCAATAGCGAAAGCTGTGGAAAATGCGCGTTATGCGGAGGAACACATGAACTTAACTGGAGGTACGAGACCTTCCTTTCTGCATCATCCTGGATTCGTGGGGAAGGCCCCTAGGACATTTCCCAGAGGAGGGGGCTCAAGGCCACCTCCATACGGTAACAGAGTCACACCAAGAACAATATCCGCAGGGATTTCAATGGCAACAAGTGCAGCATCTCGTTCATCACCAACGACGTAGGAAAGCCCACGATCATCTCAGGGAACAACTAGCATGGGTAGGGGTTCCAGGGGAAGGAACTCGTTTCAGAGACAGTCACAGAACAGTGCGCAGATTCAATCTCGTGTTACCTGTTGGGGATGTGGAGGACCCCATTATCAGCATGACTGCCCAGAGTTACAATCAGGATTCGTGCATAGAGAAGGAAAGGCCCCGATGGGAAGAACAAGTAGCAGCCACCAGATTTACGTAGCGGTTAATAATCGCCACGCCGAACATCAATCCACAGTGGTGGAGTCATCAGGTACGCTAAACCATATCAATGTTAAGATTTTATTTGATTCTGGTGCGACAGATAGTTTCATTTCACCATCTGCATTAGAAAACAGTGGGTTGGCAGCCTACAAGCACGATGACTTTAAACAAGTCGAGATGGCTTCAGGGGAAAAACAAGTGGTAGGACCTAGTGTTGATAATTGTATAGTAGACCTGGGAGTGTGTACTACCAGGTTGAAGGTATACGTCACTGCTCTCGGGGCGTATGACCTAATCATTGGAATGGATTGGTTAGAAGCTCNTTGAGCTTTGGTAGATTGTTTCGCAAAAAGGGTGCTCTGTTTAGACGACGAAGGAAGGCCAGTGGAGATACAGGGTGTACATAGAAAGGTGTCATTACGCTTTATCTCAACTATGAAGGTTAAGCGATGCTTGAGGCAAGGGTGTCAACTATATGTAGTGGAAGCAGTGAATGAAAGGAAGGGACCCTCATTAGATCAATACCCAATATTGTCAGAATTTAAGGATGTTTTTCCGAACGAGTTACCAGGGTTACCTCCTGAGAGGGAACTTGATTTTATTATTGAGCTAAAACCTAGTGCATAACCAATTTCCAAGACTTCATATCGGATGACAGCGCCAGAACTTTGTGAGTTGCAAATGCAGTTAAAAGAGTTACTGGACTTAGGGCTAATAAGGCCTAGTCTCTCACCTTGGGGTGCACTAGTAATTTTTGTAAAGAAGAAGGATGGTTCCTTACGACTGTGTATAGATTACAGGGACTTGAACCGTGCTACAGTGAAAAATAGGTACCCAATGTCGCGAATAGATTACCTCTTCGATCAGATGAAAGGAGCAACAATATTCTCAAAGATCGATTTGCGATTCGGGTATCATCAGTTAAGGATTAAGGAAGGCAATATCCCAAAAACTGCCTTTCGAACTCGGTTTGGACATTACGAGTTTGTCGTAGTACCTTTCGGATTGACCAATGCGCCAACAGTATTCATGAGCCTCATGAACGACGTATTTCAGAAGTACTTAGACCGTTTTGTACAAGTCTTTCTATATGACATTCTCATCTATTCCAAGAACGAAAGAGAACATGAGGAACACTTACGAGTAGTGTTGTCCTGCCTTAGAGAGAACAAATTGTATGGGAAGTTGTCGAAGTGTTCCTTCTTCCAGAAAGAGATCCACTATTTAGGGCATATCATTTCC
>ML777515.1:464999-483817 GCA_009831015.1 Picea engelmannii
GAATGGGTGTCGAAATTGAATTATGGGATATTATGAGATCTATTTCTAACTTGAAAACTTTGATGTTAAGTTGTTGGTACACGGATACCGAATTGAAATGATGATTGTATGCAATTACATGATGATAATGCATAGAAATGTATGAGTTTGTGTTACAGACTAATCTGCAGGTTATGGGCTATGAAATAGCCAAGGGATAATGATGATGAAAGTAGATGTCATCACCACTGGTGGAGAAACATTATGGTATGAATATTTGCATGTGAAATTATATTGGTTTGGATGCATTGCCATGATATGTGGACCGGTGCAGGATTTCAGGTGGTGAGACTGCCCAAAATCGAATAAACGATGACAAAACTCCCAGCAACACGGTGCCACTATATATTCCATTGTAGGGTGTGGACCCTAGTTATGATTAGGAGGGGTGGAGGCATTTCCCACCGTGTATCCTCCGAAACCTGAAATCATGGGAGGACGGTGTTAGCTCACGCTCCCCTGGACGTGTGATGATGACTGTCAGTTGCCTGTTGGGGAAGCTTGGTCAAGATAGTGACACTTCCGCTTATGGGTTCTATTTGGAGTTAGGTCAATATAGTTGACGCTCCAAGATAGTCCAGCAGAGAAATGATAGGAATGAAGATGGAAGTAAGTTAGGGAGGAAGGATGAGTATAAATAGTTGAGAAAGTATGGAGATTTGTTTGATGGTGGAATTTAATGTTTTTTCCCCTTCTAAAAAGAAAATGTGTATATATGAATAGTCATAATTACGTAATCAAACCACAGTTGTCTAAATAAAATTGTTGAACTAAATAATTGTAATTAAAGGATTTCACAAACATTTGATTGGTTTATTGTCTTTTATAAAAGACTAGTCTTGTTGATTGGATTGGATGCATACATAAATTACTATAAAGGTGATAGTTATTGATTATTAGTACATGCACGAGACTTGTATGTACTAGCTACACATGCATTCCTTGTACATGTACACTAGTATGTATGAGTTTTCTTGGCTTACTTACTAATAATGTCGGTTAATTGTTATGAATGTGTGAACCATGTTTCTTTTCCTTTGTATCATGAGATACCTTAATTTCGTGACGAAGTTTCCTGAAGGGTGGGTGTATGTAACAACCCTGGTTAAATAGTTCCATAGGGTTTATTAAGTATAATTAATTAGATAATCTAACTGTCCTAATATGTTTTAGTTAAACAATGATTATTTCTTAATAATATTAATTATTTATTTATTTATTAATTAATTGTTCATATCTGTTGATGATTAATTAATTAATTAATTCACTCATTAAAATATTTGAGTAATAAATTAAAGGGGCTTAATAACTTTAAATTATTAATAATAAGACTTTACATATGTAGGGGGGGAATGAAGTATTAAATGGAGGATAAGGTAATAAAGGCATGGGATAAGGTAATAATGGGGAGGATAAGGTAATTAATGGAGGATAGGGAGTCGGTGGATGGGGGGAGATATGACGGGGAGGAGTTCGACGGGAGAGGGGGATGATTTTTGGGGGAGGAAGCATTTTGGAGGAGGGCACTGTATTTCTGGTTTGGTATATTTTCTGGTGTTGGGAGTTTGGTTTTGGGGTTTTTTGTGAATCATTGCAGGGGGCACTGGGTTGCTGGGGGTTTTGGGCATGGGGGCCAGGATTCCTTACGGTATCCTGGAGCTAGGGAGCCGGACAGGCTGCTCCTAGCTGGCTGGGTGGTTAGTCGGTTTGGGCAGGGTTTGGTCAAAGTAGCAGGTTGGACAAAGCAACAGAGAGGATGGACAACCAGATCAACGGGAATTAGCATCATGCAGAGGTATTTTTAATTATGAATTTGCTTGGTTTTGTGGATGATTATGAAATTTATTTCATGTTGTGGATAAATTTAATTTTCTGCTGAATATTATACGATAATTAATGAATTGCTTATGAATAGAAAGAAATTTTATGATTAATTGTATAAATTTTATTAGGCTTGTTAATTTTCGGTTCCTACAAAATGAATTTCCCATTGTACAATAATGTTATCTATCCCCTCATGAGGCCATTTGGAAAAAAGTAGTTTAGTGTGGTGTAGATTTTCAAACCCCTCTTAGTAACAACCTAACCAACATGCCTCTTTATAAAGATGTTTTCCAATTGGCCCAACCCCTTTGCCAATCAATAAGAGCCCAAGTCATTTTGTGAAGATTAATCAAGCCTTATGATTGGTGCAACTCAATAGTGGCATCCAAATTCTCCTCATATTCATCTAGTCTCTACCCCAATAATTATAAAATCCCCTCTTTTGGAGCAACTGACCATATAATCCATGCTTTATGTGGTGGAACCCTTAGTTGTTCAAATGCTACACTTCTAGCCATTCATAGGTACAAAATGCACACTCCATGATTCTTTGGTTGACCAAATTGGCCACTTTGGTAAAGCATTAAACATTTTACCTTCGGAGCA
Organism: Picea engelmannii; assembly: GCA_009831015.1. Lineage (NCBI taxonomy): Eukaryota > Viridiplantae > Streptophyta > Pinopsida > Pinales > Pinaceae > Picea > Picea engelmannii. The sequence goes on from ML777515.1 coordinate 467,469, forward strand.
GTCTATCCTAGGTTTTTGGATAACTTGATGCACAAAAGAGCATGGGGAGGTTCATGATGTTCTTTTTGATTAGTCACTTCCTATGGTTTAATGGAAGAGTACACAAAGTTACTATGCGAGAAGGAAATATTGCACAGTGAAGTGCTCCACTAGGTAGAATGTCTCAAAGAAAATAAAACTACCATCATCACCCCATGAGACAAACTAGCAGAGTAGGAGAAAACTTAAAACAATTGCAAAATTTCAGTTGAATGACTTTGAGTTGGATTTGCTTAATACAAATGCATAGTTAGTGTTTATTTAAGGAAACCAACACCTAGTTGCTTACAAACTATAAGAAGTTTGTGGTGCACCCATATCCAAACACATACATTGAACAATTGTAGCAAGACAAGTAAGATGCAATCAACATAGCCCAAACCACTCAACAAGCCTCAAAGGGCCAATTGAAGATACAAAATGATGCCTCATATGTAGCTCAAGTTGCATGTGCAAATATATGAACTCCATCATTACAAGCCATTGCTATAGCATGTCTTGGACTCTTGTGTGCATGGCTTTGACCAAACCATGCAACTTACCCATCGCAGGAATCCATAGTTGCCTAGAAGGTCTAGTTACCTCCTTCAAGAAAATGAAATCTACAACTCATTTACATATGAAAGAGTTGAGAGATACCATGCACAAGGTGCTAGATGATGATAAATTCATGTTGAACATGTTGATGTTAAGTCCAAGTATGGTATATTCCTAGCTATATATAGAGAAGGTGCATGGAGTGTGCTCGTAGAAGAGAAACTTACTTTGGAGCACACTTTGAATTAGTTGGATCTTCCTCGACCTCCTTTCATGCATCATCATTGTCTTATCACTCTCAACTCATTTTGCACATAGAAGTTAGCTACTTTTTAGTAGTTGTAGGATCTTGGCAATGCCATTCGTGCACTACTAACCCCCTCTTTGAGCAAAATTCTTAGGATCAATTGCTTGATTCTTTAGAGTTGGTATAGGACATTTAGGAGCATCTCACTGCATGGATGCTATCTTGATATGGCCTCCCCCTCCCTCAAAGTAATACCTTTGTAGTTTTGGTGACTAATTAGATATTTGGTGACTTGCTCATGTAGTTTGACTCCCAACTCTCTTCCTTAGTTGACTTGATGAATTATGGACGACTATTGATAATTTTAGATGATATCAACAATGTTAGTTCTACCCTCTTTCTCAACTCTAGATTTCAGGCATTGTTGATTCATCAATTGTGACTTTACTGTTAGTTTTGGCTTGTATGTTCAAATTGTCTACATCTTTGCACCCTCTATCATTAAGTGATCAAGCCCTACATACACAATTCTAGTTTATTTGCTTTGCGTTATTCTTTTCTTAACCTAAATATCATCACTAATTATTGTACCTATGTGTCCAAGCATAATCCCCCCCATCTGATCTAACAATTTAAAATGATTGATGCTCATTGACAAATATCATACTGAGATTTATTTAGATATGCGCCAATTTAGTACGATTTTTTTTTTTCATAAATCATAATCATGTTATAAAATAACTTGTTATTAACTAATAGTTTCAATTCAATACTTAACTATGACCACTCTTGGTTTTCCAAAGAAACCTTTGTAAAGAAACCCAATTAATGCTTCCCCACATTCATTTGATGTTATCCATATTAAATCCATCAATACAAAATAACACACCTAAACCAAGAAAATTAAATTTGAATTAAACAAATGGTGAAAGATAACTAACCAAATCCCTAACAACATGCACTCTCACCACTCTTATATATACCTTTATCATATCACTCATAATATACCATATATATTTTTATTTTTTGGAGCTTCAATTTAATAGAAAGGTATAAAGATTATTAAATATAACCGGACATAATTTCCACATAAAAATAAATTGAATGAGAGTAATCGTCATCCCAATTTTACTTTCAAATAAAATTCCCTCCACCTAAATTCGCAATATCAAAGGACATAAGAAAAGTGCATCGCATCTCAGGTTATTTGTCCGTTTATGCCTCTCATTTTGAGAGGCATATAGCTATTGTATGAAGCTCAGTCCAATCCACTATTTCATTGCACGATGAATTCAATCCGATTCCCCACCAATTCCCGTCCTTCACTGCCCTTCTCTTCTAGGCATTTATCTCACCCTGCATTCGTTCCGAGAGCCCTTACGTTTATACGTTCTTTTGGTGGTCAGTTCAGAGAATTATCATTATCATGTTTGAAGCAAAAACAAGGGCAACGGGAAGTATACTCTACGATCCAAAATCATGGTATTAAAGGTGCAAGGGCAGCTGTGACGAGTGTAAGTACATGGAACAAGTACTCTAAAATAGGGGCACAATCAACTGGAAGCCTCTCTGCGTCTGAGCTTCTCAATGGGGTCGAGGCTGCTGCAAAGAGAGGAGCCGAGGTAACCCATTTATCTGTTTAATACATCAACGCTATTTTATGTCTGTAATTTTGCACGTGGGTATAATGAAAAATTATGTTTCTCATGAAAAGTGAAGCTACATAGTATTTTTGAGATTGGTATGCTCATGTTGGCATTGTCCCTTTTTGAGAACATTTGCAACCATTTGATTAGTTCTATGAAACAAGTCCCATGCAAAGTCCTAATGACTATCCCAAACCCATTTGAACCGGGGTCTCATACTCACCTAGAGGTTGCATATCTCTGGTTCCAATATTTGATATGCCAACATTTGTCAAGATATGCATCGTCGTGCTTCGCTACCTTGACGGTCCTTCAGTACCTTGGGGTGCACTTCAAACCTCGGTTTAGATGGACCTGGGCTAGTGTTGAGAAGGCCTGAAGACTTGAGAATGTCCAATGGTGTCGAACTGAGTGGAGGCCTCGGTTTTGAGTTATAATCATTCATTTTCTCTTAGAGAGCAATGGCCCTCCATTGCATGTTCATACAATTGTCAAATTTGTACCTTAACCTACTACAAAGTGCACCGCTTAGACTGATGATGGTTTTGTCCTGCCTTGATGATTTAGAATAAAGGAATGCTAGTCTGGTGAGTATGCTTGATCTATATGTTAACTACGGAATCTGTAGAAGTTGGTGCCAAATGATGAGGATTTAAGTGTAATGTATGTAAATTTTCAGACCCCACCCAGTTTCAAGTCTCACTGAGACAAATCATAGTTTAATGCCCCAAACCCCAGTTTTATGACAGCAGCAATTTCTCAGCATATAAACAATTCTCAGAAATGAAACATGAGGATTCTGAACAGCATTAAATGCAGAAATAAATAATTCTATCAGCAGCACACTAACTCAGAAATTAAATGCACAGAAATTTTTGGTCTAACATTGACCCTGGAAAAACCCACAGGGGGAAAACCAGTGAGAGAGGGGCTCTTTATTATTTCAGGGTTCAGAGAAAATTAATTACAGCAGTCATCTTCAGCATAAAAATAAATATCAGACTTATCTCGAAACCCGAGCCAAATTTATTCCTCAAAATCTGAGCTAGATTTCTTGAACTTTGTGCCAGAATTTCCTGTACGAATTGTACAGGTCTGCTCCTCGATTTTTGTGCCCATGGCTGTCTTCTTTGACTGGGAATGTATGCATGAACACAAGCCTCGATTTCTGTGCCAAACAGAACTGTATGACAGCCTTGGAATGCTTGCCAAACTCACAAAAACCCTGCTGAACTGTCTTCTCGATTTATATGCCCAGAAACAGCAGTACAGCCTCTTAGAATCAGAACAGTATGGCCTCCATAAATGCTGAACTCAGCCTTGGTATGCGTGCCTGCACTCTTGTCTAGAAATTCGTGCCTCAAGCAGCAAGTTTTCCCTCCTCCAAAGCTCGACCTCTCTCTCTCAACATTCTCCAAATGCTCATAAGAAATGAAATGGGGGGCGCCTCCTTTCCCTAATCGACTCAATGAGGGAAGGTGAAAAGTCCTTTGATCCAAGGGTTGAGATTGGACAAGATGAATGGTGGAGATTAATTCACTTAACTCACCCACTTTTCCTAAGTTCAAAAAGGCACTTTTAATTCATATCCCATGAATTAAATGACTAGGGTCCGCATTAGACATTTTCCCACCCCCTAGGCGCCTAGGTGATGAGAAACACTTGCCTAGGTACTTTTTAATTATTTTTAACAATGTAGGTAGTGATGGTCAGATGTATATGTAAATTGTGGGTTTGCCTTGTAGTGGGCCTACACGGGCAATGAGTGAGAACTAGAATACATAAAAGGTCAATAGAGTTATTATTACAGAAATTGACTTGTGATTATTGCATGATTGTATTGGGATGCATTTGGGTTATTTGAAGTTCTTTCCTAATATCTAAGAAGTTATTGTGTAAGTCATTAATAATACTTTTGGGAGCTGTGCTGCATGTGAAAATTTGCTGTACATTGTCGGCATGAAGGGTTATTGTGCTTTATTACGTAATATGTTTATTACAAGTTGTATCAAAACGAACAATTCTTGGTTGAATACCTTCAAGGAGTACATCTCACTATCGGATCTATAACTTTTGCTAGGCACCTCCAAATTGAGTGAGAGTTGAAGTGTTGGAAAGAAGACATCCTCTACTCTTTTTATTAAAAATTTCACTAGAAGAGGTGTGGAAGTGTAGGAGGTACAACCTGTACAAGTTAGGGTTCCTACCCATTCCTAAAACCCTGCTAAACTAGTAAGGTTCAGTAAATCACACATATATGAAGATTTTGAAGTCCAATTGCAGTGAGACTAGAGGCATTTGAAAGAAGACATTAGAAGGTGTTACAGGTTCAAAATTTGGTGCTATTAGGGCGAAATTCATGGAGTAACTGTATATACAACCTCGCTGTCCTAAGAGAGGCTAAAAACAACAAGGTTTGGTAAATCAACCTTAACATGGAAATTCCAATTTGAGTGAGAGCAATGGCATCCGGGAGTTGACATTTTAGGCTATCATAGGTCTAAATTTCAGTGAAGTTGGAATAGAAATCTCGAAAATATAGTGAGTACAGTGTTGGATTACAGAGCTGTACCCATAGAAGGGGTTAAAATGTCATAACTTTTGTTTGGAATATCGGATTTCGGTGACTTAATGGGCAATTGGAAAACGATATAGAGGAGAATATGTATGTAAAGGTTGGGAAATGATTGGATGTCCATTATATAGATGTGGAATTTTGAAGTTAGGGGTTCTGATGAAATCCTAAATTTGTCAATTATCTCAACAAGAACTAAAAAGTGATGGCAAAACTATAATTTAGAGGGGTTAAAGATGGGATTGATCCTATTGATTAGTTGGATGTTACGAGGCAAAAGTGGAAAAATACAAAGGTTGGGAAATGATTGGATGTCCATTATATAGATGTGGAATTTTGAAGTTAGGGGTTCTAATGAAATCCTAAATTTGTCAATTGTTTCAGCAAGAACTAAGAAGTGATGGCAAAACTAGAATTTAGAGGCGATAAATATGGGATTGATCCTATTGAATAGTTGGATGTTACGAGGCAAAAGTAGAAAAATACACTTTACAAGGATATATATTTTGGTGGTGAAGCTCTTGCTTGATGGATTGCTCTTTGATGACACAAATACAAGTGGGATGAATTTGAAAAAGCCTTCTCAAATAGGTGGAAAAAGGAAACAAAAATGGGGGAAAATATGTAGAAAAATCAAAGATGAATTGAAGGAAAGCTAAAGAGAAACTTGTATTCATCTATAAGCTATAGACCCTTAATCAATTGCTTATTAAGGAGGTTAAGAACTTAAAGCAAGGAAAGATGAGCAAATGGAAGAAGGACAAGGACAATTCAAAGGAAGAATTGACAAGAAAATATAAGGAAATCAAGAAGTTGCCTGACCATAATCAAGACCTTAAGGATGTTAAGAATATGAAAAGATGTCTATAGGAGGTAGAATCAAAGATCATAGATGAGAGATTACCAGAAGAGTTGAAGAGGAAATTTGTAAGAAGGTTGAAGAGACCCTAAATATTGATGAGATCAAATCATAAATGCAAGGAAGAATTGAAGAAGGATGAAAGAAAGTGACAAATGTTTGAATTTTGGCATGGTCACATGAATAGACACAAAGCAAGCGCATAAAGGAACACTATATATTGTGTGGTAAACCCCTCAAAAGGAAAACATCACAAGGGCAAAGGAAAAACTCAATTATTCTTTCATCTCAATCATCTTGGTACAATGAGGACATATGTTCTTTTTATAGGGCAAGTGCTAGCATGCTAACTTATTTGCAATTCACAAAACCACAACTCAACTAGATATGTCTAAAATAGACAAATGCTCCAAATTAAGCATTACTTGTCATTCAACTTGGGATCCATCAATGCATGGTAAGATCAAGATAAGTGAACTAAAGTAAGTCAATCCTATCTTGCTAACTTTAATGCTTATTTTTGATAGTTACAAAGCTAATATTGTGCATAATTAATTATTATATGTGCACAAATAAATAAATAATGTGCACAAATAATTTTGCACCAACAACCCCCTTGTAAGCTTTACTTGGAGATGAAGGGAAGTAGGCATTACATGTCATTCCCCCTTAATGGAAACTTCCTTCACACTTGACATAGATTGCATAGGAAGGAATGTTGCTTCTACCAAGACCTAAGTGAAGTATGACTAATATTTGAGGTGCTGGGTAACTAGACAAGTGCCGAAAAGGAAAACACGAAAGTGTTGAGATAGAAGAATGCAATGATTCCGAGGAACATTTGAATTAGATGCATCGAATGGAAAACCTGTCAATGAACAACATAAGTGGTCCAAGCAAATGACCGTGTTGGTGTTGTTATCCCCTATCCTAGGGATAACTAAGGAGATTATGTCTCGAGGCCCACAAGTCCTAGACATGGAGTATCGAGAGCCATACGATTTGAGCTTGGCCCCAGAGGGCCCATCTTTTCTTCAGTGCATCCTATCTATCAACAGCAACAACATCCATCCCACCGGCCTGATCCTGGCGTAGTAGTGGGTCTTGCTCCATGAGGTAATGAGTTCGGGTATCATGGTATGTGTCACTCTGATTTTCGAAGCATTTTAATATGTTGCATTGAACTCTCCTTTGTTTCATAACGTTTGCTTGGAAATTATGCTCTTTAACTTGTTCATACCCGGGGAAGGGGTGACAGAATGCCCTAGTAAGCTGGTTCCCTTTAGGATGTGTTGCCACTAGGTGGGTCTATGAAAGGTCATCATCCATTCCTTCCATACTTACCATTTTTTCATCATTATCCCTCTCATCTTCCCCTACCTTGGTTCGGGCATTGGGTTTGCCACACTAGGAAGGGTTGTACCTTGCCTTGTGGGAAGAAGGGACTAAAGGCCCAGAGGGTAAAAGTAGTTGGCAAGAGTTAAAAGCCAAAATAAAACCTTTGAGATGCTTCGCCCAGGGATTCCCGAGAAAGCAATAAAAGGCTTCTTAGTAAGAAAAGGGGACTCGTAAGATAAAATGAAACTCAAGGTATAGTTGGTGGATGGGAGGTCTCATCATGAGCCGACCTATTAGGTCCATGGGCATGTAGTGGTATGACACTACCATCTATCTGGTCACCAAACCAGGGTAGTGGCTCTTGGTGGCATAGCCAAGAGAAAGGGGGTCTCATCACGAGCCAACCTTCTCATTTCCGTGAAGTGCTTGTGGGTAACATTGTCACCACTGGTCACCACGCCAGGACAATGACCCCCAACTTTCCCTTTGAAAAGAAAAAGCAATAAGACAAAGAATAAAAGGCATTGAATGGGCTAGGAAACATTGACATCCACGACAAGGTGCAACTCGCCCTCTACAGAGACACCCACAGGCAAGACCTACATTTCCCTGTTATCATTGCACCCTTTGCCCAAACATTCCCCACACACCATTTCACACACTTACATGACCTAGATTGGTCTTCACCTGGGAAACGCCTCGAATTTGAGGAGAATTAGCCCAATAGGACATCCTGAGATCCTCTCCAAACTTGACTTGTTAAATTGCATAACGTCTTTGAGCATTTGTGTGGGTAAAGGGGCGTTTGATGCACATGTTTGGGTAATTTGATTATTGGATGTGATTGACATTGCTACAATCCCTGTGACTTATGAGCCCATGGAGGGCGTACTTGTTTTTGCTGCAGGACCATGCCTGGTGGACAGGTACATATGGGGAGATGATTAGCTCGGACCTCCATGGGGCTAAAATCCCACCAGATTGATGTTGTGACCCCAACCAGGGGTAGAGAGACTCTAGAGGATGGCACCAGGAAGAAATGACGTTTTCCCCGAGACACTCTGGCAGGTCTAGACCGAGGGGGGTCTTTCCCTTCCACCATGCATTGTCCCTTGAAGGCCCCTGACGTCACCATGCTGACACTTGACGTCATCCAGTTAGGGTTTGGCATTTATGAGGATAGTTTGGTGTTAGTTGGCACGTGTGGCAACATTTGAGGCCGTTGGAGGCCCAACGTTTTGCATTTGAGGCCTAGCGTTCCAAGCTAGGGGTCTAACGTCACCCTAGAGGGGCATGACATCATCCCTAAAGTGAAACTAGGGTTTTAATTATAGATTTTATGTAAAAACTGGATTTTTGATGTACACTGGCCATGTTGGTCTTTTATGACCTAAAAGATAATTAAAGGTCATTGATATTGTATAAATAAGAGATAAAACTCTTGTATTTTTTCATCATTCACTCATCACACAAGTGGTGGTCTGAAATTCGACCCTCTTTAAGGGTTATTGGCTGAAATTTAGTGGTGCGCACTTCTTGGAGGAGGCATTTCTGGGTGTACTTTGGCAATTTTCACGTGGAGGATCTTCAACTCGGGTTTTTGCTTGATTATTCTTGGTGAAGTAAGTGGAAAATCTGCATTTCTTTATTGTGAATGAATGCTTATGGTTAATTTTACTTGTTTCATGTCTAAGATTATGAAATTTCTTGCTTGAGACCCTAGGGGAAAGACATATGTTATTATCTTTTTCCCTATAGTTTTCCATGTGCTAAAATTTCTTGAAAGAGACCTATCTTGAAAGTAGATACTAGAGCCCTACTATTGTAGCACTCTAGTAATCCTATTTCCATGCCCAATTGCATATTTTATTAAAATTTGTTCAAGGAAAGGAGAATCGCTAGGGCCTAACCTTTGTTACTTTCTAGCGATTATCTCTTGGAAGTGGATTTTTGAGGCCTTGGGATACCAACACCTTCCTTATCCTCTCCATCCCTTTGACATATCATTATCATTGCTATCTTTCCTCTAAGATTTGCTGCTGCCATTAGTGACTCCATTTACCCTAGAAAGGCACTAGACTACCATCTACAATTATTGATTGATCAAACAAACACTCATACTTTTATCCTTGAAGCTTTTACTAACATTTTCTAACCCTAAACTAGACTAACTCCCAAGCTAACTTGTTGCTGTAGCAAAACATTGCTACAACCATACATTGATTTGATACATTTGCCTACATAACTTGCACTAACACCATTCAAAACTCAATTGTGATAATTGCTAGTCAATCTGCTGGGTAAGTGCTAACTTTGTATGGTGTTTTCTTGCAGTTTTGACCATTAGAATTTGCTGTTGTTGCAAAAGATTGCCACAACCATCTAACTGCAGCAAATTCTCCGCAAAAGTGATATTAAAAGCTAGCTAAACATTGCCAACTTTGCTTGTGACAATTTATTATCAATTTGCCTAGTCAAAGTTACTTTTTCTTGTATTTTTCAAGCAATTTCAAGGCATAAATTTTGTGGCTGTTATAACATATTAATTGCTGTTATAAACTGTTGCATTGCTGAAAATTCACATCATCTAGCTTACTTTATGAAGGCTTATTGTCTTATGAAGCACTAACAATCATTTTGGTACTTGGAAAGTGCCCCTTTTTGCCTTGTTGTCTTGTTCTGGGCAGGTACACGATATTATCTATTTGCTTCATCTTTACAAGACAATAAAGAAACCTTGATTTGAGTGATCCGTGAGAGGGGAAGGATTTCCTTGTGATTATTTGCCTTAGCCTTCTCAAACCCCCCAGGTCATCGGGACGTCTCCCCTGGGGTAGTCTTGACATACTCCTAAATAGAAAGGGATCTCCTATTAAGGTGACAGTGATAGGTTATTGCCAGTTATGCCAATTCTGTATCCACTTGCCTTGGGATTTTGGGCAAGTACAAATTGAGCGATAACATTTTGGCGCCACTGCCGGGGAACGCTGAGTCAATATTCCTCAACGACACTTTTTCGGTAAGCCTTTATCCAAAGCCTTCTTTTCACAGAGCTTACCTGGTGACTCCACTGAGGGTGATTCCCTCATCCCTGTGGTAATCCTTAAGAGGATATTTGGCGACTCCACTAACCTTTTCCAAGGTGCCACCTTTCTCTCAATTTTGTAATACTCTACAACAATCAAAACCTTCAAGCTAAAGAAGGTACCAACAACTGGGACAACAAGTAGAAAAACCCTTCAAGAGGAAGGCACCAACACACAGTGACAACAAGGAGAAGTCCAACAACCAAAGTGAAGGAGGAGCAGTAGCACCGAATCACATTGGCAGTAAGGAGAGGGGAGGCCACCGTAGCCTCAACACACTCAGCGAAAGCCAAAAGAAGGCCTGCGACACCTTTGCACAGTCAAGGGATAGTCCGCGGCCCCTATACACATTCAAGGGATAGTCCGCGACAGCCAAGGGAGAGACCACGGTAAGCATAGGCAGTTTAGGAGAGGTCCAACACCTCTAAACCAACAAGCAAAAATCAACCTGAAGCTCCCAGCCAACAAGTGTCCAAACAATACCTCAGATTTGAAAGTGAAAGAACACTAGGATAGCCGTACCATAAACAAGAAAAGATAATTTGAGGTAGCCGCAACAAGTTCAGATTAGAAAGTGTGAGGAGAGTGAGTGTGAGTGAATAATGAGAGAGGGAGGGTTCCTTATATAGTTATGAAGAAGGGTTAGGGCTAAAAATAAAATAATTAATAAATGACATTTTAATTAATAAAATTAGTAATTAAAAATCAAATAAGTCAAAGTGACTTATAAAAACCCAACACAACATTAATCAAGAAAGGAAACAAGATCAAACAAAGGGGGAACCATAAGACAAAGTCAAGTGGGTCCTCAATGGCAAAAGATGTCCACATAAGTCTCATAATGACTTATAAACTTTTATCATCACTGCATAAGAGGGTACATCAACAATGTGGTCATGTCCATCTTCTTAGCTTCTCCGAGGTCTTATGGACCATCTCGGGAGAGAGGAAGAGGATCACACATCATCACATCTTGGTACTTAACCAAGATCTACCTGGTCCAAGACCAGGTTGCCCCAGAACACATCTGGGGGCCCTAGAACACATCTAGGGTCTTATCCACCAAGGTACAAGACCAAGGATCAACCCAAGCGTTAAGCAAGGGTTCCCTGGAACACATCCAGGGGCCCTAGAACACATCTAGAGACTTACATCAACCACCAAGGAACACATCCAAGGATAAATCCAAGCACCGGGCAAGGATTCCCTGGAACACATCCAGGGGCCCTAGAACACATCTAGGGACTTACTGCTTGGTCCTAGACTAAGAACCCCAGCCATATACTGAGGGGTCCTCACTAGGGTCTTTTTCCATGGCTCTCATTGCTTGGTCCCAAACCAAGAAACCCCAGGAGTGCACTGGGGGCCTTAGTCCTCAGCTAGGGTCTTATGCCATCCTCCCGGAGAATGGCTCTTGCAACTTCAGTAATTTCAACACTCCCTCTCAACAAGAGAGACATTCTCAGCAACACCAAGCTTGTCTCGAAAGTACACAAACTTTGTCAAGTACAGAGGCTTGGTCAAAATATCTGCGGTTTGTTCTGCCGTTGGAACATATTGAATACTGAGAATGTTCTTCTGCATCATGTCCCGAACATAGTGGTATCTCATCTCAATGTGTTTTGATCTGTCATGAAACACCAGATTCTCAAAGAGCTTTATACAACTATGGTTATCACAATGGATAACTGTGGGTTCCATCTCAGCACTGAACAAATATGAAAGTAACTTTCTGAGCCACACTGCTTCTCTGCTAGCAACACTTGCAGCTATGTATTCTGCTTCTGCAGTTCTTTGGGCTATGTAACCCTGTTTCCTGATGGACCAAGAGATCATAGCTGAACCCAAACTGAAACAATATCCGGAAGTACTCTTCCGGTCCACTATACTGCCCATCCAATCCGAATCTGTATATCCATGAAGCATTACACTTCCACTGGAAGTGTATCTAAGCCCATAGGCTATAGTCCCCCGAACATATCTCAGAATATGTTTAACAACAACCATATGAATATGCTTCGGTTCACACATGAACTGGCTGAGGGCATTCACTGCATAACAAATGTTCGGTTTGGTATGTATAAGATACATCAAAGACCCAATGATCTGACGATATATGGCGGGGTCTTCCGGATCTGAACTTGTAGCTTGATCTTGTAACTTCTTTAGGTTAGAAATCATAGGTGTGGACATGGACTTACAGTCCAACATGCCAAATCTGCGGAGCACATCAACTGCATACTTGCTTTGTGAGAGAAAGATCTCACCTGGTTTCTGCCACACCTCTAAGCCAAGAAAATAATGCATAAGACCCAAGTCTTTCATTTCAAATTCTGTTGAAAGCTCCCTCTTAGTTTGAGCTATCAAATTTTCCTCTTCTGTAAGGAACATATCATCTACATATAATACTAAGATAATATGATGATTCTGTATAATCTTTATATAAAGATTGGGATCTACTATACTCTTGGTGAACCCAAGACTCTGTAGAAAACTCTCAATTCTTCCATACCAAGCTCTCGAAGCTTGTTTCAATCCATACAAGGCTTTCTTGAGTTTGTAGACATGAGATTCTTTCCCATGGATCATGAACCCCTAAGGCTGCTCAATATAAACCTCTTGCTCAACTTCACCATTAAGAAAAACAGTCTTAATGTCCATCTGGTGAAGTTTCCAACCAAAAACTGCAGCAAGAGAGATAATGATTCTGATGGAAGTATACCCGGCAATAGGAGCAAAGATCTCGTCATAGTCAATTTCTTCTTTCTGAGAGAAGCCACGAGCCACAAATCTAGCTTTTGAATTTTTCAACACTGCCATCTGCCGCATGTTTTATTTTATAAAACCATTTGGAGGTTACCATTGATTTGCCATGAGGTCTTGGGACCACTTCCCATACATCATTCTTTAATATTGAATCATACTCTTCTATCATTGCATCCTTCCACATTTTATGTTTGGAGGCTTCTTTAAAGGTGGAAGGTTTTGAGTCAATCACAAGATTCAATTGGCCTATCAGGCTGGAGTACTTATCTGGTTTCTTGCTTTCTCTAAAGGTGCCTTTAGGTGCTGCATGCTTTTTTGCTTCCTTTAGAATTTCCCGGCACCAAGATGACCTCCTTTTAACAGAAGGTTTCTTTAAGGGAAACTCGATAAAATCCCTCGAGGGATCCATTGAAGGCTCTATGGTCTCCTCCCTCTGCTCATCTGGAAGAGGCATATCTGAAGGTTCCGGAGATGGAGCTTCCTGCTCCTCTATATCACATGGAAGTTCTCTGGAACGACGAAAGGCTACTTCTTCATGAAAAGTCACGTCTCTGCTGACCTCAATGAACTTTTGTCTTGGTACATAAATTCTGTATGCCTTTGAGGTTTCACTGTATCCCACAAAAGTTCCTTTCTTTTCGGAGGGCTCTAACTTAGTCCTCTTTTCTTTTGGAATATGAATGTAGACTGGACTGCCAAAGATTCTCAAATGATCAACTGAAGGCTTCTTACCGGTGGAGACTTCTTCTGGAGTTTTCTCTTCAGGGGCTTTATGAGGACACATGTTCTGAATGTAGACTGCAGTGCTTGCAACTTCGGCCCAAAAAGATAAAGGTAGATTCTGATCATATATCATGGCTCTGGCTGCTTCACAGAGCGTTCTGTTCTTTCTTTCTACAACCCCATTATGCTGGGGATTATAAGGCATAGTCAAGTCCCACTTAATCCCTGAAGCCAGGCAAAGTTCATCGTACTTGTAGGAGTCAAATTCTTGTCCATTGTTTGTTCTGAAAACACGGATGTGTCTACCTGTCTGATTCTCAACAAGATTCTTAAAATCTCGAAATCTGTTGAAAGATTCATCTTTAGTCTTCAAAAAATAAATCCAAGTTTTACGAGAACAATCATCAATAAAGATGATTTAATAAAGACAACCATTCATAGACGGAGCAGTCATAGGTCCATAAAGGTCAGAATGAATAAGATCTAAAATGCCATTAGTTTTTCTATTGCTGTGAGGGTAAGCTTTCTTTGTATTCTTAGCAAGAGCACAACCTCTACAAACACTATCATGCTCAAATGAAACACTGGCATACCTGTTACCATCTTTTGCAAACCTGGGAGTGCGTTGTAGTTGAGATGTCCAAGCCTTTTGTGCCAGAGCTTGCAGGGGTTTAACATCTCGTGAGCTAATGCTTGAACAACTTGACCGGTGATTTTGTCAAGTCCACTTTCTCGAGTTTCGATAGTCACGACAGAGCTCAAATTCCCATTTGAGGGCCACATGAAAGCCTTCCCTTTGGAGAAAGCTATTGAGTACCCTTTGCTTTCTAACACTGTAACTGAGATGAGATTTTTCTTTAATCCAGGAACATAAAGAATTTCATCAATATGAAATACATTACCTGTTTGAAGCTGAAATGATGCTGATCCAAACCCTTTGATGTCATAGGTGCCATCATCACCCAGTTCTACCTTTACCTTGAACTTCTTATCCCGATAGTTTACAAGATTCTGTTTGAAGCCTGTCATGTGTTTGGAGGCCCCGTTGTCCACTAACCAAACATCTTCTGACTTGGTTAAAGTGCTAGAGAGAGCTGAGATGAGATAATATTCTCGGTGTTGTTCATGTTCTTTGGTGGCAACCCTGGTTCTTCTTCTTTGAGGTTCCTTTTGAGGCTCTTCTTCTTCAGTTGCAACTGAGGCATGGAACCTACCTTTCCTTCTCTGCTGTGAGGGAGGGTTCCTGCAATCTTTTGCATAATGTCCTAGCCTTTTACAATTAAAGCATCTTACTTTAGATAAATGAGAATGAAAATGAGATATAGCTTACCTTGTGGTTTTTTACCTTTGCCTTTGCGCTGAGGAAACTTCTTCCATCTCTTGGCTTTAACTGAAAGGGCATGGTCTCTTATTGTTGAGGGCTCATTTATGCTTTTGAGTCTTCCCTCTTCTTCCAAGCAATCATGCCATAATCTCTCGAAGTTAGGTTGAACTTCTCTTCCGTTGACCGAAGAGAGAAAGTTTTCCCATGAGTCAGGGAGTCCATCAACTGCAGTTTGTACAAGGTCATCATCATCCACTGCAACTCCAATTGTTGTAAGCTGATCTCTGGTTTGAGCAATCTTTGAAAAGAAAACATAGATGGTTTTGTCCTTTCCCATCTTTAATGTATGTAGTTGTTTCTTTAATATCCTCTTCTGAGTTGGAGACTTCTTTTCATAAAGATTTGCTACGGTGTCAAAGCATTCTTTGGCTTGTCCTTAGATGACCAATGAGGGGCATCATGCTGTCCTTAACTGAATAAAAAATGATTCTTTTAGCTTTGACCTGTTTTTTCTTATATGCTGCCCTGCCTGCATTTGTAGTGGGTTCTTCAATCACCCTGATAACCAGCTCTTCCAAGTGACCTTCTTCTAGTATGTTGAATACCCTAGCCTTCCAAGCATTGAAGTTGGAGGCCCCTTCAAGCATATCTTCTGCTTTGACTGAAGATGAAGCCATGCTTGTTTAAAGAAGAAAAATCTTACTGTTGATCTGCAAAACAAACCCTAAGAAGTGGATCTACGTATGCTCAAGTCTGCAATTCTTGAGCTCTTTTCATGCCCTAAGCTCTGATACCATGTTAGATTTAGGGAAAAGATAGAGAAAACAATAATATCCTTTTAATTCTGTTCACTAATATAAATGTAGATCAGCACATTAAAACAATGACTTAAGCAGATTTGAATATAGACAGTAAGTTCTGAATATATAGAAGTAAATTCTGAACATAAACCAAAGATTTCTGAGTGCAGAAAAATAAACTTTAGCTTAGCTCTACCCAATGAAGAATGTACCTGTCACATGTTGATGTTGTTCTCTTTAGTATGCTCAGAAAATCAGCTTAAAGTTCATCGGATCAAAACTCTAGGTTTTTGATCTCTATCATGAAGATAGTTAGACAGTTTTTCCAAGGAGAGGACCACAAGCAAGGCTAATGTAAACACTCAACAACTGTCCAAAAACTGAAACTGTAATACTCTACAACAATCAA
>ML777515.1:511253-538607 GCA_009831015.1 Picea engelmannii
ATCTGATGGGCTCTTCAACCCCATGGAGGTCCGAACTAATCATCTCCCCATGTGTACCGGTCCAACTGGTACCTGTCCGTCGGGCATGGTCCTGCACATCAAAAACTTCGCCCTCCATGGGCTCATTAGTCACAGGGATCATAACAATGTTAATCACGTCTCATCATTAATATTATCAGACATATGCATAAAATCCCTGATATATCATCCAATAGCTCAAAGATGTTACAAAGACCTACAATACAAGGTTGAAGAAGAAGACAAAACACCCTATTGGGCTAGTATCCATAAGGAAAAGGAAAGTCTCCAAGGGGTATCATCCAAGCCATGTAAAACGAGGTGATGTGGTCAAGGGATGTCCAGACATACGGGTAGAGTGAAAGACAGGGATGCATGATATTACCTGTGGGTGCCTTTGTAGAAGGCGAGTTGTACCTGTCATGGATGCAATTTTTCCAAGCCCCTTTTGCCTTTATTCTTTTCTTTATTTGCTTTTTCTTCTTTTTCTTTTTATTCAAGGGCTAACCAGAGGACACTGCCTTGGCGTGGTGACCAGAGCTGACAGTGTTACCCACAAGTACTTTCACAGCGATGATAAGGCTGGCTCGTGATGAGACCCCCTTTCCCTTGGCCATGCAACCAAAGGTCACTGCCCTGGCGTGGTAACCAGATGATGGCAATGTCATGTTGTTAGGTACCCATGAACATAATAGGCTGGCTCGTGATGAGACCCCCTATCCTCTTGATTAGGTCTTGTTTGTTGTTTTCTCGGGTCCCTCTTGTTTCTTGCTGAGAGGCTTTTTATTGCCTTCTCGGGGATCCCTGGGCGAAGGATCCACAGAAGTCTCATAATGACTTATAAACTTTTATCATCACTGCATAAGAGGGTACATCAACAATGTGGTCATGTCCATTTTCTTAGCTACTCCTAGGTCTCATGGACCATCCCGAGAGAGAGGAAGAGGATCACACATCATCACATCTTGGTATTTACCCAAGATCTATCTAGTCCAAGACCAGGTTGCCCTAGAACACACCTGGGGTCCCTAGAACACATCTAGGGTCTTATCCACCAAGGTACAAGACCAAGGATCAACCCATGCGTTAAGCAAGGGTTCCTTGGAAAACATCTTGGGGCCCTATAACAGATCTAGGGACTTACATCAACCACCAAGGAACACATCCAAGGATCAATCCAAGCACCGGGCAAGGATTCCCTGGAACACATCCAGGGGCCCTAGAACACATCTAAGGACTTACTGCTTGGTCCAAGACCAAGAACCCCAGTCATGTACTGGGGTCCCTCATTAGGGTCTTAGCCATGGCTCTCACTGCTTGGTCCCAAACCAAGAAACCCCAGGAGTGCATTGGGGGCCATAGTCCTCAGCTAGGGTCTTATGCCATCCTCTCGGAGAATGGCTCTTGCAGTTGCACTAATTTCAACACTCCCTCTCAGCAACACCAAGCTTGTCTCGAAAGTACACAAACTTTGTTAAGGACAGTGGCTTGGTCAAAATATCTTCGGTTTGTTCTACCGTCGGAACATACTGAATACTGAGAATGTTCTTCTACACCATGTCCCGAACATAGTGGTATCTCATCTCAATATGTTTTGATCTGTCATGAAACACCGGATTCTCAGAGAGCTCTATACAACTCTGGTTAATGGATGACTGTGGGTTCCATCTCAACACTGAACAAATATGAAAGTATCTTTCTGAGCCACACTGCTTCTCTGCTAGCAGCACTTGCAGCAATGTATTCTGCTTTTGCAGTGCTCTGGGCTATGGAGCCCTGTTTCCTGCTGGGCCAGGAGATCATAGTTGAACCCAAACTGAAACAATATCTAGAAGTACTCTCCTTGTCCACTGTACTGCCCATACAATCTGAATCTGTATATCCATGAAGCATTACACCTGCACTGGAAGTGTATCTAATCCCATAGGCTATAGTCCCTCGAACATATCTCAGAATATGTTTAACACCAACCATATGAATATGCTTCGGTTCACACATGAACTGATTGAGGTCATTCACTGCATAACAAATGTCCGGTCTGGTATGTACAAGATACATCAAGGACCAATGATCTGCTGATATATGGTGGGGTCTTTCGTATCTGAACCTGTAGCTTGGTCTTGTAACTTCTTTAGGTTAGAAATCATCGGTGTGGACATGGACTTACAATTCAACATGTCAAATCTGCGGAGCACATCAACTCCATACTTGCTTTGTGAGAGGAAGATCTCACCTAGTTTTTGCCACACCTCTAAGCCCATAAAATAATGCATAAGACCCAAGTCTTTCATTTCAAATTATGTTGAAAGCTCCCTCTTAATCTGAGCTATCAAATTTTGCTCTCCTGTAAGGAACAAATCATCCACATATAATACTAAGATAATAGGATGATTCTGTACAATCTTTATATAAAGATTGGGATCTGCTATACTCTTGGTGAACCCAAGACTCTGTAGAAAACTGTCAATTCTTCCATACCAAGCTCTCAGAGCTTGCTTCAATCCATACAAGGCTTTCTTGAGTTTGCAAACATGAGATTCTTTCCCATGGATCACGAACCCCTCAGGCTGTTCGATATAAATCTTTTGCTCAACTTCACTGTTAAGAAAAGCAGTCTTAACGTCCATCTGGTGAAGTTTCCAACCAAAAACTGCAGCAACAGAGATAATGATTCTGATGGAAGTATACTTGGTAACAAGAGCAAAGATCTCGTCATAGACAATTCTTTCTTTCTAAGAGAAGCCACGAGCTACAAGTCTAGCCTTGAATTTTTCAACACTGCTATCTGCTGCATGCTTTATTTTGTAAAGCCATTTGGACACTGATTTGCCATGAGGTCTTGGGACCACTTCCCATACATCATTCTTTAATTGTACTCTTCTATCGTTGCATCTTTCCACACTTTATGTTTGGAGGCTTCTTCAAAGGTGGAAGGTTCTAAGTCAACCACAAGATTCAATTGGGCTATCAGGCCGGAGTACTTATCTGGTTTTTTGCTTTCACTGAAGGTGCCTTTAGGTGCTGCATGCTTTTCTGCTTCTTTTAGAATTTCCTGGCATGAAACTGGCTTTTTTTTAACAGGAGGTTTCTCTAAGGGAAACTCGATAGTTTCCCTTGAGGGATCCATTGAAGGCTCGAAGGTCTCCTCCCTCTGCTCATCTGGAAGAGGTGTATCTGAAGGTTATGGAGATGGAGCTTCCTGCTCCTCTGTATCACATGGAAGTTCTCTGGAACGACGAAAAGCTGCTTGTTCATGAAAAGTCACGTCTCTACTGATCTCACTGAACTTTTGACCTGGTACATAAATTCTGTATGCCTTTGAGGTTTCACTGTATCCCACAAAAGTTCCTTTCTTTCCGGAGGGCTCTAACTTAGTCCTCTTTTCTTTTGGATTATGAATGTAGACTGGAGTGCCAAAGATTCTCATCAACTAAAGGTTTTATACCGATGAAGACTTCTTCTGAAGTTTTCTCTTCAAGGGCTTTATGAGGACACCTGTTCTGAATGTAGACTGCAGTGCTTGCAACTTCGGCCCAAAGAGATAATGGTAGATTCTGATCACACATCATGGCTCTGGCTGCTTCACAGATCGTTCCGTTCTTTCTTTCTGCAACCCCATTCTGCTAGGGATTATAAGGCACAGTTAGCTCCCTCTTAATCCCTGAAGCCCGACAGAGTTCATCATACTTGTAGGAGTCAAATTCTTTTCGATTGTCTGTTCTGAAAACACGGATGTGTCTACCTATCTGATTTTCAACAAGATTCTTAAAATCTTGAAATCTGCTGAAAGATTTATCTTTAGTCTTCAAAAAATAAATCCAAGTTTTACGAGAACAATCATCAATAAAAATGATATAGTAAAGACAACCATTCATAGATGGAGCAGTCATAGGTCCACAAAGATCAGAATGAATAAGATCTAAAATGCCATTAGTTTTTCTATTGCTGTGAGGATAAGCTTTCTTTGTATTCTTACCGAGAGCAAAGCCTCTACAAACACTATCATGCTCAAATGAAAACAAAGGCATATCTGTTACCATCTTTTGCAAACCTGGGAGCACGTTGTAGTTGAGATGTCCAAGCCTTCTGTGCCAGAGCTCGCAGGGGTTTATCATCTCATGAGCTAATGGTTGAACAACTTGACTGATGATTTTGTAAAGTCCACTCTCACGAGTTTCGATAGTCATGGCAGAGCTCAAATCCCCATTTGAGGGCCATATGAGAGCCTTCCCTTTGGTGAAAGCTATTGAGTACCCTTTGCTTTCTAACATTGCAAATGAGATGACATTTTTCTTTAATCCAGGAACATAAAGAATTTCATCAATATGAAATACATTCCCTGAGTGAAGTTGAAATGATGCTGATCCAAACCCTTTGATGTCATAGGTGCCATCATCACCTAGTTCTACCTTTACATTGAACTTCTTATCCTGATAGTTTACAAGATTCTGTTTGAATCCTGTCATATGTTTGTAGGCCCCACTGTCCATTAACCAAACATCCTCCGACTTGGTTATAGTGCCAAAGAGGGCTGAGATGAGATAATATTCTCGGTGTTGTTCTTGTTCTTTGGTGGCAGCCCTGGTTCTTCTTCTTTGAGGTTCCTTTTGAGGCTCTGCTTCTTCAGTGGCAACTGAGGCATGAAACCTACCTTTTCTTCTCTGCGGCGAGGGAGGGTTCCTGCAATCTTTTGCATAATGTTCTAGCCTTTTACAGTTAAAGCATGTTACTTTAGATAAATGAGAAGGAAATTGAGATAACTTACCTTGTGGTTTCGTACCTTTTCCTTTGTGCTGAGGAAGCTTCTTCCATCTCTTGGCTTTAACTGAAAGGGCATGGTCTCTTACAGTTGAGTGCTCATTTCCACTTTTGAGTCTTCCCTCCTCTTCTAAGCAATCATGCCATAATCTTTCGAATTTAGGTTGAGCTTCTCTTCCGTTGACTGAAGCGAGAAAAATTTCCCATGACTCGGGGAGTCCATCAACTGCAGTTTGTACAAGGTCATCATCATCCGCAACAACTCCAATTGTTGTAAGTTGATCTCTGGTTTGAGCAATCTTGGAAAAGAAAATAACGATGGTTTTGCCCTTTCCCATCTTTAATGTACGTAGTTGTTTCTTCAATATTCTCTTCTGAGTTGGAGCCTTCTTTTCACAAAGATTTGCTAGGGCATCAAAGCATTCTTTGACATTCCTTAGATGACCAATGGGGGGCATCATGTTGTCCTTAATTGAGTCAAAGATGATTCTTTTATCTTTGGCTTGTCTCTTCTTATATTCTGCCTTGCATGTATTTGAAGTGGGTTCTTCTATTATCCTAGTAACCAACTCATCCAAGTCTCCCTCTTCTAGTATGTTGAGTACCCTAGACTTCCAAGCATTGAAGTTGGAAGCCCCTTCAAGCCTATCTTCTTCTTTGACTAAAGATTATTGATTTTTCTTTATGCAAGGTTTAAGCATGAAGTTCATTAGCATTTAACTTAGACCATAATCAATTTTGTTGCAGCAACCAAGATCACAAGAGGAAACACCATGCATAAGTACACAAGAAGTATCCTGGGAAACCTTTCTCAACAAGGGAAGAAAACCCAGCCAATCCTTTGCTATATTCTTCAAGAGAAATACCTTCACCACCAAGAAAACCTAGCACACAAGAGGGTGCTTGCAAACCCTAGAAGACTAGCGCCCAAGAGAGGTGCGCACTTTTCCCAAGAAGATGCACTTGCTGAAATTTCCAAACTCACACAAAAGATATGATTCCTCAATGGGGAATTTACCTTTATATTAGACTTGACCTGTCAACAAAAGTGTCTATTGGCACAACAGGGCCGACCTCTCTATCTCSTAATATAATTAATATTAACYAGATTAATTATCTTTTACATTAATTATCAATTACATTAAGGTGGGGCCGACCTGTACCCTTTACATTACAATTAGGGTTACAAGCAGGTCTGACTCTTGAACARTATAGCAAGGGATCTTATACACCCACTAGTGCTCTGCCACTAGGGGCACATCCAGAGGGATGTCCATATCTCTATCTCACTGCGTCTCACAGGAGAACCACACTCACTAGTGCTCAACCACTAGGATCACGTTCACCTGTGCTCGTCCACAGGCACGTCCACTCAACAGATCTTTTTTCCCACTGCATTACACAGGAGAGTCATCTGGAGTTCGTCATCTCAACTCTCTGCTCAGAGGAGGCTAATACATCGTCTTCATCTCTGTCTCATGACGATGCACCCAACTCTATGGGAATTCACACGTTTACCTTGTGCTCAGCCACAGGCACGTCCAACTCAACAGATCTCCTTTCTCATTGCGTTACACATGAGAATCATTTGGAGTTCTTCTCAACTCTCTGTAAGGAGGAGGCCATCACTACGTTCCAGTTCTGTCTCAGATAGGAACCACAGACCCATCTCAGGGGCTCTCTCTCAGGTTGACTCAATCAGCCTGTGTCTTGGAGAATGTCTCATGCAGCTGTAATCATCAACAAAGATGAGGCCATGCTGAACTCTGGATCAGATTATGAAATAGATTTACTGCTGATCTGCAAAACAAACCCTAAGAAGTGGATCTACACAGGCTCAAGTCTGCAACTCTTGAGCTCTTTTCACTCTCTAAGCCCTGAAACCATGTTAGATTTAGGGAAAAAATAGAGAAAACAATTGTACTTTTAAATTCTGTTCACTAGTATAAGTTTAGATCAACACATTTAAGCAAAGACATAAACAGATCTGAATATATAAAATTAAATTCTGAACATAAACAAAATTTTTGAGTATAGAAAACAAACCTTAGCTTACCTCTTAGCCAATGAAGAATGTACCTGTCACATGTGTGGATGTAGTCCTCTTTTATATGCTCAGAAAATCAGTTTAAGGTTCATGGATTGAACCTCTAGGGTTTTGATCTCTATCATGAGGATTAGTAGACAGTTTGCCAAGGAGAGGACCACAAGCAAGACTGGAATAAAACACTTAACTGCTGTCCAAAACTGATACTGTAAAACCCTACAACAATCACAACCTTCAAGCTAGAGAAGGTACCAAAAAAAGGGACAGCAAACCCTTCAAGAAGAAAGCAACAACAAATGGGACAACAAACCCTTCAAGAGGAAGGTACCAACAATTGTAGACAACAAGAAAGGGGAGAAGCCACCAACATCAACACACTCAACGACAGCCTCAAAGAAGGGCCGCGACACCTTTGCATAGTCAAGGGACAACCCACAACACCTTTAGGCAAGCAAGGGAAGGTCCAAGGTGGAGTCCACGGCAACCACAACAAACAAGACCATCAAGGAAAGGTCCGACACCTCTATACCAACAACAGGCAAAACATATGAAGCTAGCCAACAAGTGTCCAAACAATTACCTCAAATCTGAAAAGAGAAACTACTAGAGGGGCCGCACCATCACCAAAGAAAGACAATTGAGGTAGCCGCAACAATAGTAGAATGAGAGTGAGTGAGTGTGATAAAATGAGAGGGGGAGGGTTCCTTATATAGTTTATGAAGTAGGGTTAGGGCTAAAATAAAATAATAAAACAATGACAATTTAATTAATGTAAATATTAATTAAATGTCAAATAAGTCAAAGTGACTGGTAAAAACCCAACACCACATAAAAAAAGAAGGAAAACAAAAACAAGCAAGGGGGAACTTTAAGACAAAGTCAAGGGTGTCCTCAATGGCAAAACATGTCCACATAAGTCTCATAATGACTTATAAACTTTTATCATCACTGCATAAGAGGGTACATCAACAATGTGGTCATGTCCATTTTCTTAGCTACTCCTAGGTCTCATGGACCATCTTGGGAGAGAGGAAGAGGATCACACATCATCACATCTTGGTATTTAACCAAGATCTACCTGGTCCAAGACCAGGTTGCCCCAGAACACACCTGGGGGCCCTAGAACACATCTAAGGTCTTATCCACCAAGGTACAAGACCAAGGTACAAGACCAAGGATCAACCCATGCATTAAGCAAGGGTTCCCTGGAACACATCTAGGGGCCCTAGAACACATCTAGGGACGTGCATCAACCACCAAGGAACACATCCAAGGATCAATCCAAGCACTGGGCAAGGATTCCCTGGAACACATCCAGGGGCCCTTGAACACATCTAGGGACTTATTGCTTGGTCCAAGACCAAGAACCCCAGTCATGTACTGGGGGCCCTCACTAGGGTCTTTTTCCATGGCTCTCACTGCTTGGTCCCAAACCAAGAAACCAAGGAGTTCACTGGGGGCCCTAGTCCTCAGCTAGGGTCTTATGCCATCCTCTCGGAGAATGGCTCTTGCAGCTGCACTAATTTCAACACCCTTCAACTTGGTGCATGCAAATTTCACCTTCTTTTCCTCTGTCATCGACTTCCATTCAAATTTTTTTTCCACGGCGTTCAACCAATCTATTAACTCCTCTGGTTCAAGAGTCCCTGCATATTTTGAAACTTCCATTTTGATCCCATCATTTCTCCCTTCTAGAGCCTTGAGCATCCTCTCTTCAAAAGTCATGCTCTCTAATGGTTTTTCTTCATGTTTTGTATGCTGATCTACATCTCCTTAGTCTGTCTCCTCCTCAGACACTTCTCTTTGTATTATTCTCTGACTAGCCAACATGTTTGTAAGATTTTCTACTTGCCTTTGGAGGTTTTGCATATCTCTATGCATCTGAGCAAGATACCCTGCTCTTCCTCTTCCTCTCCCAACCATCTTCTTGCTCTGATACCAGATGATGTAGCCAATAAACTTGGATTCATTCACAAGATCTAAAAACCATGCAATACACGAGAATGGAAAATAACTTTCTTTTATTCCTTCTCCATCCTGACTATTACAATGGAAGTTCAACCCTTTATAACTACTATCTGAGATTTTCGAAAACAACTAGTTTTAGAAAACAACTAGTTTTAGAAAAACAACTAATTTTAGAAAATTCTCGCATGACTCTAAAACTGACCAATAACTAAGAGCTAACTAGAACGACACTATTTGTCAACTCGCTTTTCTGATTAGGTGTATTAACTAAGAGATAACTGATAATTACTAATTTAAAAAATCCTGAAAAAACACTAAAACCCCAATTTGAGGCCTTATATGAAGGAATTTGGCCCTGGAAAAGTGTTGGAACGATGTCCGATCTGAAGGATCAGATTGGCACGGCAGTGAACTCTTCGAGACACAACTCCCTGTAAAATTTCAGCGCAAACGGATAACCGAGTCAAAAGTTATGATCCTCGGAAATCCCTGCATCACCGCTTTTGAGTAGCACAACCTATCAACAACAAATAAGGTTCAAATCTTCCCATTCTATTGTCTTCTCTATGTATGAAGCACCTCTCTTTGACTCTGGTACAACCGTACAACATGAGAGAAAGTTGATTGCAAAACCTGTATTCGGCATGGTTGATACCAAGTCATCAACCATTTGATCATTCACTGACTCACTAGCTGGATTGGAGTCAATGATTGCTGAAAACTTCAGCCCATTTACCATTGATGCAGAGTTTTGTTTGTCCTCCAATAAATGCACCTTTTCTACATCTTGATAGCTAAAATACCATGCTTTCTTAACCTATCATGACCTATAAAGACTTGAACCTGTGCACTGCACCTCTTGTATCTAGGCTTCACCACTCTTTACAATGATTTTTCTACTCCACCAGCCAATTTGAATTCCCATTGCTATCCTGCATATGCTTTGCTTTGCGGTAGAAGCGAACTTGCCTTTACCCTCTCCGAGGGCTTTTGTCCACTTATTTTCCAGGAACAGAATTTTCTGATGATTTTACTGCAACAACAAACAAATAAAAATAGACCTACTTCTGTTGCTTACTGTTCATCATAGGTCTACCACTTAGCCATTCCTCTCTTGGTTAAGGATCCTCTTCTAATCACATATCCTCCAAGGTGCTCTAGTACCACTTAGGTCTTCTTTCCTCTGCCCTGACCTCAAAATCAGAGTTGGTATCAGTTTGTCTTGTAGCATTTCCAGCCTCAGCGTCATTGTGTTCTCCATGCACACCACCACCTGATGACCGTTCCTCAACCTGCAATTGCTTACCATGCAACTTGGCTGATTTTTCAGCCTCTCAACAGCCACCACCAATTATTTCTATTCAGATTTCAGATCTGGTTAAGGCTGGAAAATAACTGTACTTTCATCACGAGGGCAATTGTTAAGATTGCCAAACGAATATAGATTGTTAATTAGGTTCAGGATGCATGAGAAAAATGTTAGACCCTTATTTGTCCAGTGAACCGAGAAATACTAAGGGAGCATAAGTAATTGATAAAACTAGCCACCTTATTTCTACAAAGGCTTCGGCTCACGGATTGCATTGACTAAGCAAGCAACTTAGCCATGCATATTGGAGAGCCTATTTAGACAGTATGCCATGGAGAACAATAGACTAGAGATGATGAAAGTAGTAAATGAACAATGAAGATTATTATTGGTTTAAAAGAACTTTTTTATTTGAGTTTTTCCGCATTTATTTGTGGATATTTAAGCAAGATGCACTGGGTGTGGGCCCTGAAATAAATATGAATAATGGTAGAGCAAACATTATGGCAAGGAAATTAGTATGCATAATAATGTCTTTTAAACTAACTAGGTTATGCGATTAGTTTTGGTTTTGAAGAATTCCACATGTTAAATTATTTTTTTCCAAGGAAAACCTCGCAGGACCCCCCCCTTCCTTGGAATATCTGGATGGAGGGTGGCTCAACTGCCAACCACATTATAATCTGACAACCCAGTGGGACTTAGCAGGACTTGAACCTCAGCTGGACTAGAGTTGGAGACCTCACAACGAATTTTGCCTTGAAACAGCATGTTCGAACTGATTGAGCTAACCCATTGAGCTATCCCCATGTTAAGTTATACTCGTGAGTTTAAAGAAAAAAAGTTAGGATACTTTTAAGTTGTTTCGGCTGGACTGAAATCAAGAGAATTATACTTGGGAGTTCTCACATGTATTTGATTTAATGATCAACCAATTCTCTATTGTTAAAGTTTAGCTCAAGCATGAGGTTTATTTCATTTTATCATTACTTGAACCAAAAACAATGACTGCAGTGACACAATAAGACTAGCTGCAGTAAACCAAGATCACAAGAAGAATAACCATGCACAAAAGAACACAAGAAGTATCCCGCGAAAACCCTTCTCAATCAAGGGAAAAACCCAACAATCCTTTGCTATACTGCCAATAGAAGATCCACCATTCCACCACCAAACCTAGCACACAATAGGGTGCTGCTATGACTGATAAAGCTAACTCCTAGAGAAGTGCGAATTGCAGTCCTCATAATTTCAGACCACAACTTCTGAAATTTTGAGATGACAAGTGAGTGTGATCCACAATGGGGATCCACTCTTTATTTATACAAAACCTATCACATCAAATGATGTGTCTATTGGCACAATAGGGCTGACCTGTACAACTTAATGATATAATTTATAATTACACAATATTAATTATCTTTCACATGGTGGGGTCGACTTGTACCCTTTACATCATAAATTAGGGTTTTACCAAAGTCTTACTCTTTGACAATATAGCAAGGGATCTCACACATCCACTAGTGCTCAGCCACTAGGGACATGTCCTCCTGTGCTTAGCCACAGGGACGTCACTCTCAACAGATCACTCAATTGAGTCCACAAGAGTGTTGATATTATGGTAGCTGCGGGAGGTATTTACCTCCACGTGTAAACCTAACGAGAATAGAATATTCCGGGAAGCAAGAAGAAACCCTAATGAGTTGGCTAATAACCCTAGAAGACAATTCGGCTCAAGAGGATAATTTGTATTAGGTTATTAGCCTCCAAGAGAAGAAGTCAGCCAAAAGAAATATTATATACTAAGTAAATAGGCACCCAGAATGAGAAGTCGGCCCAGGCAGTTAGCCAGAATTAGTATAAATACAAGAGGCCAGTCTTCATTTTGGCAGGCATTCTCAGAACTGCAGAGCTCACTTGTGCGCACTGCAGTTAGCCAGTTTGTGTGCAAGTTTGGAGGAGAAGTTGCCGTTGTAGCTGCTGCAACTAGCAGATTATGTTTTGGCTTGGACTATCTCTTGGTTATGGTTTGGACTATCTGATCAACTCTTATTTGGTGCGCTATCCTTGGAGAAAGGTGCGCTACCCTTTGTTTGGCTATATAGCCTAGGGTTTGCTTTCGGAGTGATTCTCTGTCAAGGTTAAGGTGCTTGGAGGGTGGCTTCGGCCTATGGTTGGGTGACAATAGTGATATTGTCTATGGTAAAACGAGCACATCCATCATACTCTAGCAAGGAGTACCATCTGGAGAGCCATCTCAAGCCGACTCAACTAAGTCCATAGGAGTACAAGGAAGGAGACCATCTCAAGTCGACTCAACTCAGTCCAGAGGAGTACAAGGCAAGAGACTATCTCAAGTCATCTCAACTCAGTCCAGAGGAGTAGACAAGAGACCACATGTCATAACAACTCAGTCTAGAGTCTGACACACACCCATCACATGGGCACACCCAACACTTGGGCTCCCTCACACAAATGTCTCAACTCAGTCCAGAGGAGAATGATCTGGAGGATGTCTCATGAAGCTGCAATCAACAACATCTATTGTGCTTGATGCAACATACAAAATAATTTCTTGGTTCAATTTAGAAATGGTGAGACTTTGAGTCCAAATGTATTGTTCACACTTTTTTGGCTGCTTAGACCCCTATATGTTGTCCTAGTGCTCTTCATGGTCTAGGGAATTTTTCCAAATCACATGCATCAACTTTGCTAAGTTACTATTAGGCGCAGTCTGCAAATTTGGCAGCATCCTACAATGGTAAACACCCTTTAGTCTAACTTGTAATAACTTTAGAGGTTTTGGATTGTTATTGCTCTCACTTTGTTTGATTAGGGAGGTCAGGTCTTCAATACATCACCATACCTTATAAAGCATATACACTTATATATCCTTTGTAAGTTTTTTCTGACCTATTTATTATACTAGTAAAGATTGCAAGTTTGTTTTGTATTTGTAATGTTGGTGTCTTTATCGTGGATTTGTCCTTCTTGTTGTCCTATGTACTTCTAGGAGAGAGTCCTTTAAATTGAGGAGTAGTTTTTATTTGACTTCTGCTACAAAGCTCAAATACTTTTTTGGCACAATATGCTTCTTTGTGGTAATACAATACGTTTTGTTTTTGGAAATACAATATATTTTATTTTTGGAAATACAAAATGTTATTTGAAGAGTGCATGCTATGAACGGCAATGATGATTGTGGATCAGTGATGGTAGAGACTAGGGAAGTGGAAAGAAGTGGGCTGGAAAAAATATAGAAGGAAAGAGAATTGGGTCTACTTTGTTTTTCATAATATTGAAATCACAATTGCATGTTTTGTGCAGGTTGTGATGGATGCTGTCCATAAGCCTCGAAACATTGATTATAAGGGCACGGCTAATCTTGTCACAGAGTAAGTAAAGATATTAAACTTTTTTGAGCTACCACCCTATGATGTGTCAGAGGAATTCAAATACACACAGCATCTAGAGGTTTTGTTTATGTTTAACTTTAGGCACAATATTTATCTAGTCAAATAATTGTATAATATGAAGTTAAAAGGGAATACATGGAAAAGGTTGCAAAAAGACATACCTGATTAGTTATGACAGTATCACTAATTGCGATTAAAGAAGCAATGATTCTAAGATCTTTGTAACAAACCCAAATTATAGTTAGTTGGAAGTATAATTAATAGTCAAATACTTGTGACTATATAGAGAATTCCTGGTTTGTACATTGCTCTGCAACTATGAAAGAGGAATTCATGGCTAAAATTTTGTTGCATTTCTTATGAGATAGTGCGCTGTAAATGAGAGAAAACATGCTTGATTTGATGGGAAAAGGGAAAATTTCCTACCCATACTTGTAATGGCCCTTACCCAAGGTGGGATAGGTTGGCCTAATAGGCAAGGGAGCAGCTTGCATTCAATGCATGCAGGTAGACCTTGCATGCATGCAGGGCAACAAGTTACAACTCACCTTGGCTATAGGTCTACCCTTCAATGATGATTATATTTTTTTCATTTTTTTGTTTATTTTTCTTATAATAACATCTATCCTTGTCTCCTTGTCCAAGCTGCTTTCTCCTACATTGCATAGCAATTTATTATGTCTTAGTTTCAACAATTCCTAACAGCATAGACATGATAGTTTGTTCTTAAGTTTCACGAAACGTGGAAATGTCTAGAAGTTTCCAAAACAGGAAAGCCTGAAAACGTGACCCCCCCAAAATTGGTTCTTGGTTAAAAGACTTCTAGAAAAAGCACTCTAACCATGACACTTGGCACTTGCACCCTTGCTTTGAAGAACGCCCTCATCATGGGAGTTTTACACATGGAAATTGCTTGCCTATTTTGGAAATTCGCCCTACCTCTTTGACTTAGCATTTCTATTATTATATTTAGGTGGTTATTTCTTGAAGAGTGCCCTTGCTCATGATGAAGACAAATGGCACTTGGATTACACCTTGCATGAGCTAGAAGATTGAGGAAGATGACATGTGGGATCACATTCATAAACTGTGTATGGTTAGCATGTGATGACACTTGGTGTTAGTTAGAGTCCACACTAATAGGCCCTAACTCATATATATTTTCAAGGATAAGCCTTGTTTATATATTAGCTATCATCATGAGAGTTGGGAGAAATTGATCTATAAGATTACATCTTAAAGGGTGCTTATTGCACCCATATATATCTCGTGAACTTGGGTTATCTTTCTACGTGTGATTATTATTAGTGAATTGGGTTTATTAAGTTAATCACACATTAATTCTCCTCATATATACATAGATATCATCTTGAAACTATGTATGGTTACTTGTGATGACACTTGGTGTTAGTTTGGGTCCACACTAGTAGGTCCTAACTCATATATATTTTCAAGGATAAGCCTCATTTATACATTAGCTGATTCATGAGATTTGAGAGAAATTGATCTATAATATTACATCTTAAAGGGTGCTTATTGCACTTGTATATATCTCATGAACTTAGGTTATCTTTCTACATGTGATTATTATTAGTGAATTGGATTTAGTATGTTAATCACACATTAATTCTCCTCATATACATAGATATCATCATGAAAGTTGAGAGAAATTGATATATTAGATCACATCTTAAGGGGTTGTTATTGTACGGTGTTCTTATTGTACTGTACATATCTTGTGTACTTGGCTTATCTTTCTATGTGTGATTACTATTAGTGAATTAGGTTTAGTATGTTAATCACACATTAGCTCTCGCTACCATTTCTAACATGGTTATTTCTAGTTTAGAGATTGAAAAGTAACACAAACTTGAAGTATTTTTGGATATTTCCTTTCTGGTTGGACCACTATTGGACTCACCCATTCCGACTTGTTGATGGGGTTTTTTAGAGATGCTTCAATCATTCTGTCAATATCATCCTTCATAATCTCCTTGTATTTATGTTTCAAGTTGTAGGGTATTTTCCTCACAGGGTTAGCTCTGTGCATAAGCTCGATTTTCATATTTGCAATTTCAACTAGAAGGCCTTTTAAGTCTTTACACTCTCAAGCAAATACATCACGATATTCTTTCAGTAGGTCAACGATTTGCTGAGTTTCATTTTCAGATTAGTAATCATGTACTGATACCTTCATCTACCTGTCTTTGTTGGATATTGTTGACTTGTTTTGTCTTAATCTCTTCTTTGATCGAATCATACAACATGATATTTGCTATTTGTTAGCCTCCTTCAACCACTTCAGTATATTGAGGAGGAAATTCTTCTCTGGAGTGTATGCCACTTTTCCAAGTTCATTTGATTTCTTGATTCTATAAATTGATCAAAGAGGTTTACTTGTTTTTGTATGGTGCTTTTTTAAAACAAAGGCCTTCCTAACAGATTGCTCTGTTTCCAATTTTCAATTTTATTGCAGGTTAGTATTTTCAATTTTTCATGTTGTCTTCATCAATGTTTCTCATCAATTCCTCACATGTTAGAGCCTTTACCCTTTAATTCTTGTCAATTTCTTGAACAATTTTGATGCTACAATAAGATCTGTACAAGAAAGGAAGCTTAATTGACGACATCTTTCACAACAATATGTGTTACATACATGCCATTTGGGATGTGTGACATGCCTTACACTTTTCAAGGGAAGCAAATGTAAATCGGTGAGAAAAGATTGGTGGAAAATCAAGTCTTTGATGAATGACTTATTTATGAATCTATTAATAGATGTATTACAACCATGAAAAAATGTGTGAAAGCTTATTATGAAGCTTAGTTGCCATTGATTGAGAAAAGTGTCATTTTATTTGCCATAGGGGTAAGTTGTTGAGACATGTTTCTGCCCAAGGATTCAAGATGAATTTTGAGAAAATACAATTTATATAGAATATTTGCCATTGTTTATAATTTTCTCTAGTTGCTTATACACAAGCTATGCAATAGCATGCTTTTGAAAATCTTAAGCTTCTTGTAACAATTAATTCTTCTCTCAAACATGCTTTTGAAAAACATGTTTTCTTTTCATGTATGTACAAGTATAGTGAAATAAGATTGTTTAATTACTTGGGTAAAACTTGATGGATTTGCACTTTTGGTCTTATTATCCCAGCACTGATAGACGTAGTGAGCTCGCTATTGAAGAAGTTGTTAGGGAGAAATTCAAGGATCATCTCATTCTTGGAGAGGAGGGTGGATTCACTGGAGATCCAACTTCTGAATACCTTTGGTGCATTGACCCCTTGGGTATGGCTTATTTAACTATATTAGCTTCTTATAGTGAATATTTTGTGTAGCATGTAAATTGAAAAAAATGACATGTTAAAGTCTTAAAGTACAAAATTTTGAATGAAACGTGTTTGTATTAGTTTCATATATATATATATATATATATATATATGTATGTATGTATGTATGTATGTATGTATGCATGCGTATTTATTTATTTATTTCGGAGCTCAAATTTTAGAGAAAAGGGAGTTTTTAAATATTAACAAAGCATGCAAAAACCAACCACTTTAGCTTTACATGTAGGCGTGAAGTATATACATAGGAATATATACAATCAAGAATGTATCTTATCAAGGTTTGTTTCTCTTATTACTTAGATTACCTCCTCCTTTCCTCCTATCCAATGCACCAAGAGGGCGACAACTACTTGGTTGGATAACGATAGGACCGTCCAACATTGTTCCTCAACCCACACCACTTGCACTTCATGCCATCTTACTTCAAGGGATTCTAGGAGGATCATAATTGCTCGGTAAGTCCACCTATGTGGGACACCTATTTAGAGATGTATTACTAGATTCTTTTCCTCCAGTGGGAGTTCTTCAACTTTGGATGTTAGGAGTGGCCTTACTTCTTCTTTAGTCTTGACCACCACTAGGAGTCTAGTGATGCCACTAATGATGAGCCTCCACAACCATATCTGTAGTCCAAGCCACTCTCTAGAAGACATTTTCTGATAGGCACTTGGTGTTGACATCCTCAATATTGCTTTAGATGACAAGTAGGGATAGCTTCCTAATCCCTTTTGTGGTAGTTACATCTTGGTCTAGGTTTCGTTTTCTTCACTGATGCTCCTTTTTATAGGGTTTTCCTTTTTGGGATAACCTACTTGTATGCCTCTTCTTATGTTGTCTCATATCCTAGTGACTTTGTACTCATTTTTCATTTTATTTCATCTTACTTTCCTTTAGGGATTCTTTTGTAGCTTCTTGTTTTGGTTTGTGATAAAGAAGTTTCCTTAGGCACATAATTTTATTAATAAAGAAACAGAAGTACAAGAGAGAGACATGAAGGATAAAGGAAAAAATTAACCTCTTGTATGTGTGTAAGAGCCTCCAAATAGGTTCGACATTCACATAACTACTCTAATAGAATAAACTAACTAGGACACCTAACACTTAAAAACACAAGATAGTATATGCCTAGATGCAAGACATAAAAATACTAGATATGGTCCCAAATTGCCATTTTGTTTGGTTAAACTACAAACACTCCAAGGTACTAATGGAAGTGAAATTTCACCTCCAAACTAAGACTAGAAGAACCCTATGTGTAATTTTTCTAGTTGACCATAGTGTGAAGCTGGTGGGAATCAACAGATAACATAATAAATATGAAGAGCTTGAAGAATCTTACCAATGACCTTAAGCTTGCCCACAGAGGGAAGGTCTCTAAATATCCATTTTTCAATGTTACGTTGTAGTTTCTATAAACATCAATTCCACATGGAAGTTAGAGAAAGATTACCTCCAAAGGGTATGCTTGTGTAGCAAACAATATCCCCATCCCTCATGTGATGCTGAGGTTGCCTCAACCATGTTGGTTTAAATTTAGTTCTAATAAAGCCAATAATTAGTTTTGGAATTGTTACCCCCCAGTTTAGGGATAACTAAGGAGATTATGTCTTGAGGCCCACAGGTCCTAGACATGGAGTACCGAGAACCAGATCGACTTGAGCATGGCCCTGGAGGGCCCATCTTTTCATTCTTCAACACCTCCACTTTGTCAGCAACAACAACATCCATCACCTCGGCCTGGTCCTGTAGCATAAATGGATCTTGCTCCATGAGGTAATGAGTCCGGGTATCATGGTATGTGTCACTTTGATCCTCAAAACCTTTGAATATGTGCATTCAATTCTTTTTGCTTCTAATGGGTGCTTGGATCTTATACCTATCCACTTGACCATATCTGGGGGGAATGACAGGATGCCCTAGTAAGCTGGTGCCCATAGGTTTTGAGTTGCCACTGGGGGGATTCATGAAAATCCATCGTCCGCTCCCACCATACTTACCACTTTCCTTCTTTCTCCCGCTCATCCATCCCAGTACACTGGTCCGGGCATTGGGTTGGCCAAATATTTAAGGGTTGTACCTTACCTTGTGGGAAGAAGGGGCTAAAGGCCCAGAGGGTAAAAGTAGTTGGCAAAAGATAGAAGCCAAAGAATGAAACCTTGAGATTCTTTGCCCAGGGATCCTTGAGAAAGCAGTAAAAAGCTTCTTAGCAAGAAACAAAGGGACCCATAAAAATAATAAAACATGACCTAGTTGGAGGATAGGGGGTCTCATCATGAGCCAACCTATTAGGTCCATGGACATGTAGCGGTATGACATTACCAACAGCTGGTCACCACGCCGGGGTAGTGGCTCTTGGTGGCATAGCCAAGAGAAAGGGGGTGTCATCACGAGCCAACCTTCTAATTTCCGTGAAATGCTTGTGGGTAACATTGCCACCATTGGTCACCACGCCAGGGCAGTGTCCCCTAACTAGCTTCTTGAAGAAAAAATAATAAAATAAAGACAAAAGGCATGAAAGGGCTTGGAAACATTTGCATCCATGACAGGTGCAGCTCACCCTCTACAGAGGCACCCACAGGTAAGCCATACATTTCCCTGCTATCACCGCACCCCTTGCCCAGACATTCCTTAGCCACTTCATCCACTCACATGGCTTGGATTTGATCTCTCCTGGAAACATCCCACATCTAGTGAGCATTAGCCCAATAGGACGTCCTAGCGTTTCCTCCAAACTTGGCTTGTAGATTAGTATAATGTCTTTGAGCACTTGTTCGAGTAAAAGGGGTTTTATGCACATGTTTAATAACTTGATGATTAGATGTGATTGACATTGCTATGATCCCTGTGACTTATGAGCCCATGGAGAGCGTATCTGTTGATGTTTCATGATCATACCCGATGGACAGGTGCCCTTATGGACAGGTACACATGGGGAGATGATTAGTTCGGACCTCCATGGGGCTGAAAGCCCACCAGATGGATGTTGAGACCCCTGCAGGGGGTAGAGACAGATCAAAGGATTTGCACCGGAGAAAAAGAGGACGTTCCACCAGAGGCAACTTGGAAGACTCGTACCCAGGGGGGTTCTTCCCTTTCCACCAGGACGTAGGCCTTGGAAGGCCCATGACGT
The DNA here is from genome assembly GCA_009831015.1 of Picea engelmannii. Taxonomy (NCBI): domain Eukaryota; kingdom Viridiplantae; phylum Streptophyta; class Pinopsida; order Pinales; family Pinaceae; genus Picea; species Picea engelmannii. The sequence goes on from ML777515.1 coordinate 531,256, forward strand.
CACCTAGGACACCCATGACGTCATCCAGTGCTTATGGAGGTTTTGGGAGGTAGTTGTGTGCCAAGTGGCACGTGTGGCAGGTTCCTGAGGCCTAAGAAGGCTTAACGTTTTGCTCCAGGAAGCCAACGTTGCCCTAAAAGGGCCTAACGTCACCCTAAAAGGGCATGACGTCACCCTAAAAGGGCATGACGTCACCCTAAAAGGGCATGACGTCATCATTTATGCTTGATTTAGGGTTTTAATTATGACATTTAATGTAAAACAGTATTTTGATGTAAATTTGGCCATGTCGGCCTTTTGTGACCTAAAGTAAAATTAAAGGTCATTGCTATTGTATAAGTAGAGAGCTAAAACTCTCTTTTTATCATCATCTTTCACTCACACTTGTGTGAGGTTTGAAATTTGCGCCCTCATTAGGGTTTATTGGCTGAAATTCTAGTGTGCACTTGTTGAAGGAGGGCTATTTTCGGTGTAATTGGCATTTTTCTTGGTGGAAAGTCTACAACTAGGGTTTTACATTGATGATACTTGGTGAATGTGAGTAAATTTTTGTAATTATTCTCTTACTTGAATGATTATGGTGTTTTACTCTACATTTTGTTAACTTATGAAATTGCTAGTTCAAACCCTAGGGATCAAGCATATATTATTGTCCTTGTTCTAATTGCTATCTACCTACTAGATTGTGCCAAGGAACCGTTTTCTTTTGAAGCCATTGCTAGGGCCTTGCCATTGCAACACCCTAGCACTTGTTCTTCATCCTAGTCGTTTTTACTTTGATCATTGAGTTAAAAAAGGAGGAAGACCTACTAAGGCCTAGGGTTACCTACACCTTAGTAGCTGTTTTCCCCTAGGGTTTGGTGGTTGAAGCCTTGGCTCACCAACACTTCATCCATCAAATTCCTCTTGTCTTTGGCTCTATTACTATCATCTTTCTCTTTCAATTCTTGCAACCACTTATTGACTCCATTTTCCCTATGAAGACACTGGTCTAAGATCTCTCTCTCTTGAGTGTTTTGATTAGAACTTTCAAACATCCAAATCTTTGAACAACTACTAACACCTTCTAACCCTAGTTTAGATTCTGCTAACCTTATTGCTGCTATTATTCATTTGAGTTATAGTCATACTATGCAACATTTAAAGCTTCTTTAAGCAATTGAAAAAATTGACTAATGCGTAGCCTTATTTGCTTCTGATGAATGTTGGTGTTATGATATTGATGATTAATCATTCTTGCTCATTCTGAAGCTTTTATAAAGCATTTATTGTGAAGTATTGTCTTATGATTATTACTACTATACATCTTCGTTTACTTCATCAATATATTAGTCGATTGCTCTTATTGAGAAAGTCTCTAATTATATGAAGTACTAACTAGCAAGTGCTCTTGCAAATATAGTTTTATGTTTCTTTTTTCCGGGCAGGTACACTTCTGGTATTATTATCTCTTTATTGGTTGTTTAGCCAGACTTTCTGATCTGTGGTGACTTGTGAGAGGGAAACTTTTACTTGGCCTTTATCCTTTGCCTTCTCAAAACCCCAGGTCACCCGAGACGTCTCCCCTGGGCCTACCACCCTAAATAGAAAGAGACATCCTATTGAGGTGACAGTGATAGGATAGTCTCTCGTTACGTCAATTTGTCTTCATTTACCTTTCCTTTCTATCAAAGTACAAATTGCGCGATAACAAGAATCACACACGATTGTGCTCACTACAATGCAAAAATTATCCAAACAATCCAATGCACCATCAACTGAATCTTGTGATAGCTCAAGTGAGAGGAGAGAACCATCAACAAAGCAGTGGTTGCTTATGCCCTGGGATACCTACTTAATGTTGCTCGAGCCCAAGGTTGGATTAAGGGTATTTCTATTCCAGAGGGATGGGAAACAACTCAAGTCTTTTACAAAGGAGAAACTCTAAAGACCGAATATTGGCTAGCTCCCATCCACTAGGCTAGTTGGTTAACTAGTCACAATGCCCACCTGTTTTCTAGAAGATCCACTTGGATACATGTTGTGTCTGCTACTACTTTCCAAAACCTCAAATTTCCATCACCCTCATGTCGAAGGTAGGACACTACTCTTGTTGTTCATTGGACAATTATTAACCTCAAATTGGCATCACCCTCATGCAAAAGGTAGTGTTATCGCTCAAACTCTTGCTAAATGGAAAGTCCTACCCTGCGTAGGAGAGCCTAGGGGCAACTGCTAGGAAAGCCACCCATTGTCACCTTGGTGGCCTTGCCTCTTCACTTTAAGAGTAAGGAAGGGGCTTCCTAACCTAAGGATGTTGTTCCTAATGGTCAGGCTAAGTCAAATCGTTGGTTATCAAAGGGGAGTTCTAAGACTAAGCTCGAGGAAGGGGTTTAACAAATTGACACCATCCACTCTTAAAGGTAAAGTGCATACTCAAGATATGTGTGCAGATAGTATGTCAATTTACCAATTATGAACAAGCTCGAAATGTTTTCAACTTAGTCAAAAATGCTTATTCAAAGTGATGATTGGCAAAATAGAAAAATGAGTCTTGCTCAAATACCTATGCACAAGGTACATTACACGTGTTCAATTGCACAATGAAACTTATTAAATTTATGTCAATCATACCAATGGCGAAATAACACTTTGATCATAAGCTATGTTGTGAGTGAAATTCAAGAAATGTTTTCAACTTAGACAAAAATACTTGTTCAAAGTGATACTTGGAAAAATAGAAAAATGAGTCTTGCTCAAATACCTATGCACAAGGTACATTACAAGTGTTCTATTGCACAATGAAACTTGAGGTTATGTCAATCATACCAATGGCGAAATAACACTTTACTTTGATCATAAGTTATGTTGTGAGTGAAATTCAAGGATAATTCATTTACCACAGGTTGAGATCATTAATGTTATCCTTGGGATACCATTCCATAAGAGATTATATGTAATTCTATATGCAGTAATGAACCAAATGAATGCCAATTGAACTACTGTTCATAAAAGACAGTGATATTAGAGTTATATCATGGTGTCTGAGCAGAGTTATGTATGTCCCAAAACAAGCATTGGTGTATTCATTAAATGGGTGACGCTATGTTAATCAAATTGTGACCGGTTTAATGCATCAACAATACTTGGAAAGGGAGAGATATACCAGCGTTTAGGCACCCTTCATTACAACATATTGTAATCATTAATAATGATAGACATTTACCATAGGTTTGTCATCAATAAAGTCCATATTTTAAAGCATCTCATCATGTCATGTAACAATGTTTAATTCATGCGTTAACATAGCTCCAGAAATATGAAAGACATTCACCACTGTATTCTGAGGACAGAATATGACAGTTGAAGATCCCACAGAGATAGCTACAGTTGTAAAAACAAAATTATGAGATAGTGAGTAATACGTGTATGATTCAACAGTGGTTATCTAAGCATTATCCTGACCATGAAATTTTGTATTTGTGGTGTGAGATTTATATTACAAAACTACTCAGAGAATACCATGAGAGCATAATGTTCAAACTTCAAAGTACACGTGCCGTTATACTAATATAATAATGGCAGAAGTTACATATCATATTTAGACGATCCACCAACGGAAGGTTTATAAGTGTATGCAGTGGTATTGCAGAGTTCTAACAGCATTCAAACTTAAGTTAAGATTATCATCACTTAGATCAAAAGTAAGGAGCACACCCGGATTAGTGAAGAGAATCATTCATAGAATCGCTACTCAAGGAAAAGCAATCATCAACTCTGCAAAATAGACCAGTGTTTGAAACCCTTATACAGTCTCAGATCAAGTGTGATGTTAGCACCATTCATGAGATCGTTCCTTGAACTGTAGCATCGATTCACTTAAAGAAATGTTTAGGATTGCAAATAAACCTAAATGCTGTAAAAATGACGTGTCAAAGCAAGGATTTAACCATATGCAGATTTATCAAGTAATTGTCACAAGTGTCACTGTTTTAGAGAGCTGGAGTATCACATGTGTCTGTGGGAGTGTTTAGAAGTATTTATTCTGCCATAGATCATTCCACATTCACCATGAGCAAGTTAAAATCAGAAGTGCAAGCTCCAACCCTTATATATCAAGATCTACAAGTGTAAAATAAGTGGAAAGCATTCAAATTGTTACACCATTTTTAAATCATCGATTTACCATCATTAAACAAGTAGATCACCAAAATGATTCAATGCTGGTCTAAACCCTTGTACGTGAGATTAAGAGAACAAGACTAATGTTTAACATATGTTTCCAAGCATGATCTTGAGCAACCAACAAATTTCAAAGTTGCTCTTTGGCTTAGGGTTAGATCCACAAGATAAACAATTCGAAAAAATAAAGATCAATATCCTAGAATATGTCAATGATAAAGATAAGTCTGAAAGTACCAATTAGCATACTAAGATCTAAAGAAGATATATCAATGAAAACACTTAGATCTAACAATCTAGATTAAAATATCAAGCAAGTTTAAACCCTAGATTGCAAAAATAAACAAAAAGAACAGGAAAAGGAAACGTTTTTTGGGATTTTTTTGGTTGAAGAAATTGATAGACCAGCGCCTACAAGGGGCTATCGGGTCACTACACAATTCTAGGCGGAGCTTAGGGTTTAAGAATGAGACAATGTTGAGGGCACCTAAAAGGATTGCCTCTCAAGTGTTGATTAGGGCTGATAGGCTTCTTCAAGAGTCAGTGGGGGAATTGGTCCTCTAGGAGTCCTTTCCAAGTACTATCAAGGTGATCTTAAGGCTTGGACAATGCAAGGGGGAAGAGCCCTAGGACATCCTACCTCAATGCAAAGGAAACAAGACAATAATGGTCAAAGGGAATAAAGCAATAAAGTCTATACCTTGACTTCCCTTCCAAGTGGAGCAAGGTGCCCTTCTTTGGCCTTATAGTAGCTTTATCATCCAACAATCTGAAAAAATTCTATCCAACCCTTGAAAAATATCATAAAACAAAACATAGAAGAATATAGATGCACAAGAACATTGTAGGCAAATTTTCTCAATAATCTCCAATGAATGAAAATGAGAGAGGTCTCCTCCTTAGATAGATAAGGAGCCTCCTCAATACAAGATGTAATACAATGTGCTAGCTCAAACGATGAGAAAAAACCATTAGCCCAAGTCTAAACCACGAGCAAAATACAATAAGTGGGCACAAACCACCCTCATAATCCTCCAATACATGAGCGCCCCTTCAAAAATGGGCAACGATGTAACAATAAGTCACATGTGTGGGCTAGTGGGGCTAGGGACAAGTGTGCCCTCCTAAAAAATAGCCAACGTCCATCAAATGGGTGAAGAAGTGGTCAATAATGGGCCCAAAGAGATAGGGAGCTCCTTCAACTAACTCCTAGAAGTGAGGAAGGGGTCATCTCAAGGTAACAACCTTTCAACAAACATGTCATCATGTCACATGTTTGGGATGTCCAGGATGGGTATCCAATGTAGCATGGTACATTTGGCTCCTCAATTAGGGTACTCATCAAATAAATAATGTGGTCAATGCCACATCAACCTGTAACCACTGTAACAACCTGTGTCCATGTGTAACCACCTCCTAGGATTCCTCCAATGTCTCAACAAACCTCCCATGTGTGGTCCAAGAGGGAATAATTATGCATGCATGTGAATGAAGGTGTCCAACTAAGCAAGGAGAGAAAATGTGATGATGTGGCATCCTTGTCATCGCCCAATGCATTGTCATGGATCCCAAAGTAGTGACATGTATCCCGATGTAGTACGAGGATCCCAAGAAAAATCGCATGGATCCCAATGTCTGTAGATATGGTGAGATATGGGTACACTATTAATTTCTTTAAAACCAGTGCCTAGATAAATGAGATCAGATCTGATTTATACTATTGGAATTATTTAACCATTTAATGCAGCGGAAATTTCAGAAAAGAAAAATCACACATGGACAATTACTTTTTTGCTCTTCAAGATCAATTCTTCATTTAAAATAACTTCGGAACTTACAAGAGCTCCCATACTCGGGAAAATGGCTCTGAGAAAGAAAACCACAAATACCCTGCAAACCTGATAAATCACAGTGTCTTGATCTACGTGCAACTGATCTGCTGAGGTTGTCCGTATGGATCTGTACTTGTATGGTCGGTACGGATATGCTATATGTCTGGTTTGTTGAAATATTGTAACTGCAAAGAGTATTCTATTTATGATTGAGTTATTATTCATTAGATCAATCCCCTTTTGTGGATTGATCATGTCGGGCATTATAATTGACCAAATCCCCTTTTGTGGATTGGTCAAACCCTAAATATAATATGCAAATTGAGAAGTCGGCCCTTAGGCTAATTAAAGTGATTTTAACCACTAAGAAGACAAGTCGGCCCTGCCCAGTGAAGAGACACCTTTTCAGCACCTGCCGGTTTGTATAAATAAAGGAAGCCAACGCTTCATTATCTCACTCACTCATTCGCTCATCTAGTGCGCAAGTTTGGTAGTTGCAGTTGGGATAAGAAGGAAGAGAGAGGCGCATTGCTCAGTGTTGGATATTCTTTAGTGTTTTGGTTTATTGTCTTGGCATTGTATTGGCTATCTATATTAAGGAAGTTTTTGATGGGTTTTCTTCCCCATGAGGGTTTCCCAAGATAAATGTTGTGTATCTTGTGATTGTGTTTCTTTCAGTGATCCTACCTATGCTATTGTTATCTAGTAAATTGAAAAGAAACCTAATAATAGCTCAAAACTTAACATGGTTTAAGAGCTAAACTGAAGAGAGCATCTTTCACTGAATAAAGAAAAACGTCACTGTTGCCGTACAAGAAAATTAGGGCTTTTTGTTGAAGAGGAATATCAACCTAAAAACCATCTAGAAAAGTGCGCCCTAGCCTAGGGAACTCTTTGGCACCTTGAGCGCACCTTTTCAGTGGTCAGATACTTTGGAAAATCAAACCCTAGTTTTGACTAGTACCAGAAAACCAAAAGTACTAGAAAACCGAAACCAGTATGAGAAGTACTAGTCTAGAATTCCGCTGGTGCAATTTGAAGGGGAAAAATTTGGATTTTCTGAAATCTAACTGCACCAGGCTACTTGCCTCAACCAAGCGCACCTCCTGGGAAGTTCAAAATTAAATTCTGAGCATTTTCAATTTTTGGTCATTTTTCTAGCTCCAGGTAAAGATGTCTGCAAGCACTAAGCTTGTTGACAAGCTAGAAGGTGTGGAAAACTTCCGTGCCTGGAAGTATAGGATTACACCCATTCTTGAAGAGAATGACCTAGCTGTTAATATTATGGTAGCTGCGGGAGGTATTTACCCCCACGTGTGAACCTGACGAGAATAGAAGACTCCGGGAAGCAAGAGAAAC
>ML777515.1:551805-595439 GCA_009831015.1 Picea engelmannii
AGATTCATTACTTGTCCAATGTTTCTGACTGAGAAGAGGTTTGTTAGGGCATCATACATCTTCTTAGATGAGTCAAGATGGGAGATGTAGGATATCAAGTGGTATTTTATAGAGTCCACTATGATACTCATGGCATTGATGTCACTGTCTTTGACTTCTCCATAACTGCAATGTTCTGAGGTTCCTTCTCTTTTCCTTCTTCGAACTGTGGTTCCACGATCTTTTCTTTCACGATATCCAACACTTTATTCTTGGCAAGGATGAGGTCAATCCTTGTCTTCCATGCTCTGAAGTTAGAAGCCCCTTCTAACTTATTTTCTGACTTCATAGAGTAAGTCATAATTTTTTTGACTTGGTCAACCCTTGATTTTGACCAAAAACTCAAACTTGACTTCTTAGCTTGCTAAGAGTACCAGGAGATGCGCTAGGCTAGGGCGCACTAGGCTATCCATAAATTAGGTCAATCTCTTCCCTTAAGGTGCCTCAACAACAGGGTTAGGGTTTAGTTGCTGCAACAGAAACTGGTTGCAGTTGTAACTGAGCAAATCCTCCCAATCTATCTTCCAACGGTTAGATTGTCTGAAGATAGCGTGGGCCCATAACCTGTTAGAAAGTAATAGATGTGCTCGTTTAACCATGGACAATATAACAATATTGTCACCCAACCATAGGTCAAAGCCACCCCCGAGCACCTTAACCTTGACAGAGAATGATTCCGGAAACAAACCAATAGCCAACCAAGGCTAATGCATCAAGCAAGGATAACCAAGACTGATCAGAAAGTCCAACCATAACCAATAGAAAGTCCGAGCCAAAACCAGGAATACAGATTACAGTAGTTGCTGTAGCAGCTACTACCTAGACTTGCGCACTTGCCCAGTTTATGCAGTGTGCACTTTTTCCCAGCTGAAATTTCGAGCTGCCAGTGTACAAAATGAGGTTTGGCTACTTGTATTTATACTGTTTCCTGAGCTGTCTGGGCCGACTTTTCATTTTGGAGGCTAAATACTTAATATTAATTATTTCCTTGAGCCAACTTGTCTTCTAGGGTTAAGTTTAATACTTTAGGGTTTCTTCTTGCTTCCTATAATATTCTATTCTTGTCAAGATTACACGTGGAGTTAAATACCTCCCCCAACTACCATAATATGAACATGCACTTGGGTTCAAAACCCCTGAAGATATGTTCTCCGGAAAGAAGCTAGAAGTAAGCCATCTCAAAATATTTGGTTGTCCCATATTTGTACACGTTCCAAAAGAGAAGAGAACCAAGTTGGACCCTTCAGGAAAGAAGGGAATATTTGTTGGATACTGTGAGGTCTCCAAGGCCTTCAGAATATACATACCAGGTTACCATCATATTGAGATCAATAGAGATGTAACCTTTGATGAAGATGCAACACTCAATGCCAGCTTGAAGAAGTATCTGAAGAAGAACTCGTGGCTCCCAAAGTTGCAGAACCAGTGAGGGAAGTCATAACTTTCCTGATGAGGAGATTCTAGAAGATCATGACATAATAGAATCTCAAGAACCTCCCCAGATGACGATCTCCCACAAGCGAAAGCTAGCCTAGGCAAGGGAACTTATTCAAGATGGAGAGAAGTATGGTGCCCTCGAAGGAACCATGAGACAAGTCAAGAAACCCAAGCCATTCTCCAGTTATATGGCATTGATGTGTGATCTCTTAGAAAAGGAACCCACTTGCTTTGAAGAAGCCATTCAAAAGAAAGAATGGGAAGATGCAATGAAAGAAGAATACCAATCCATTATAAAGAATGATGTATGGGAAATAGTTCCCAGACCGAAGAGCAAGGATGTGGTATCTTCCAAATGGCTATACAAAATAAAACATGCTGCTGATGGAAGTATTGAGAAATATAAAGCAAGATTTGTAGCTCGTGGCTTTTCTCAAAAGGAAGGTATTGACTATGAAGAGACGTTTGCTCCTGTAGCCAGATACACTTCAATCAAAACCATCATAGCCCTTGCAACTAAGATGAAGTGGAAGTTACACCAGATGGATGTGAAAACAACTTTCTTAAATGGTGTCATAGAAGAGGAGGTGTATATAGAACAACCTCAAGGGTTTGAAGTTGAAGATAGAGAGACTTATGTATGCAGATTGAAGAAGGCTCTGTACGGATTGAAACAAGCTCCTTGAGCTTGGTATGGAAGAATTGACAGTTTCCTGACGAGCTTGGGCTTTACCAAGAGTAAAGCAGATTCTAACCTTTACTTCAAGGTTATGAATGATGAGCCTATTATATTACTGCTATATGTGGACGAATTATTTCTAACTGGAGAAGAAAAGCTTATCACTGAGTGTAAGAAGAAGCTTGCTGCAGAATTTGAGATGAAAGACCTTGGCCTAATGCACTATTTCTTAGGTCTTGAGGTCTGGCAGAGCCTAGAGAAGATCTTCCTTAACCAAGGGAAGTATGCAGTTGAAATACTGAAGAGGTTTGGTATGTTGGAGTGAAAATCCATGAATACACCCATAGAAACAAAGTTGAAGCTCTTGGTTGACACTTCGTCATAATTGATTGATGCTACGCTGTATAGACAGATCATTGGATCGTTGATGTATCTGACGAACACTTGGCCAAATATGTGTTTTGCTGTGAACACCTTGAGTCAATTTCTGGTAGAGCTAAGACGTGTTCACTTGGTTGCTGCAAAACATGTGATGAGGTACCTTAAGGGTACATTAGATCTTGGTCTCAGTTATAATGGAGATCATGACTTCAGACTGAGTGGTTATATCGATTCAGATTGGGTTGGAAGTGTCTCTGATAGAAAGAGCACTTCAGGATGTTGTTTTAGTCTGGGGTCAGCCATGATCTCATGGCAGAGTAGGAAGCAATCAAGTATTTCTCTCAGCATGACAGAAGAAGAATACATCGCTGCATGTTCCGCTAGTTGTGAAGCCATATGGCTTCGGAAGTTGTTGACAGGTCTATTCGATCTGGAGATGGAAGCAACCGTGATTCTATGTGATAACCAGAGTTGCATAAAGATGACAGAGAACCTTGTGTTCCATGACAAGTCAAAACACATAGAAATCCGATATCATTACATCCGTGATATGGTGCATAGAGGAGCCATAAAACTCCAGTATGTTAGCATGGATGAACAGGTTGTAGATGTGTTCACCAAGCCTCTGTCTCATGTAAAGTTTGAGCACTTTCGAGATAAGCTTGAGGTAGTTCGAAAGGACCTCCCTCGAAAGGGGGAGTAGTGGTGATGCTAGCCTTGTGTTGAAGATTTCCAGTTTCGTGCTGATGTTGTTGTGATGCCAGCTTCGTGCTGAATATTTCCAGCTTCATGTTGATGTTGTTGTGATGCTAGCCTCGTGCTGAAGATTTCCAGCTTCGTGCCGATGTTGTTGTGATGCCAGCCTTGTGCTGAAGATTTCCAGCTTCGTGCTGATGTTGTTGAGATGCCAACTTCGTGCTGATGATTTCCAACTTTATGCTGATGTTGTTGAGATGCCAACTTCGTGCTAAAGATTTCCAGGCTAGTGCTGATGTTGAAGATGCTCCAACCTTCGTGCTGTGATGCTGTTGTTGTTGATGTTGTATCAACCTTGTGCTGTTATTGATGATGATGATGTATTATTGTTATACTAATCCATCTTGATGCAGATGATGATGATGCCATTCCAGCTCCTTGCCGTGGATGATGTTATTGATGATGAAGAACAACTTCCGATGATTTATAGATATGCCAGTCAGTGTTCCAGATGCTGTTGATGTTGCTGCCCTGTCTCTCTCCTGATGATGTTGTAGAATACCCTTCTTGTTAAGGGGGAATGTTGAAATATTGTAATTGCAAAGAGTATTCTATTTATTATTGAGTTATTATTCATTAGATCAATCCCCTTTTGTGGATTGATCATGTCGAGCATTGTAATTGACCAAATCCCCTTTTGTGGATTGGTCAAACCCTAAATATAATATGCAAATTGAGAAGTCGGCCCCAGGCTAATTAAAGTGGTTTTAACCACTAAGAAGACAAGTCGGCCCTGCCCAGTGAAGAGACACCTTTTCAACACCTGCTAGTTTGTATAAATAAAGGAAGCCAACGCCTCATATCTCACTCACTCATTCGCTCATCCAGTGCGCAATTTTGGTAGCTGCAGTGGGGAGAAGAAGGAAGAGAGAGGCGCATTACTCAGTGCTGGATATTCTCTAGTGTTTTGTTTTATTGTCTTGGCATTGTATTGACTATCTATATTAAGGAAGTTTTTGCTGGGTTTTCTTTCCCATGAGGGTTTCCCAGGATAAATGCTGTGTATCTTGTGATTGTGTTTCTTTCAGTGATCCTACCTATGCTATTGTTATGTAGTAAATTTAAAAGAAACCTAATAATAACTCAAAACTTAACATGATTCTGCTGCTCACACGTGCAACCAAGTGTGCTGCTATTCGACTGTTGAATGGATCTGTACGACTGTATGGCCCTGTGTGCTGCCCTGATTTGTGTGCAGTTGCTGCTGCCCTGTTCTCTCCTCACCTAATTACTCACTCGCTGTGAATAATTAATGTGTCTCTTCACTCCTCCCTTTGTTGTCCTTTTATAACAATTAGTTGGGACAAATCCCTAATCTCAACGGACGAGATTAAATCTCACTGTCCCATTAGATCAATGGCTCACATTTGATTTAAGTCACTAGTACCAAAGCTTATGCACTTTATTAAATTAAACTCACTTTATAAAAAGACGTTCAGTTTATTAGTTAATTAATAAAGTGAACTCCCTAAAATCATAGGAGTCATTAAATGATGATTTCCACAAGTAAGACACCCCTTGAGAAAATACATGTTTGAGCTACAATCATCAACACTCCCTCTTAGCCTGGAAGGTATTCTCCACCACTCTAAGCTTGTCTCGAAAGAAAACAAACTTCCCTTTCACCAAGGGTCTAGTAAGTATGTCTGCCAACTGCTCATCTATCAGAATGTACTGGAGCTTGACTGATCCCTTCAAGACCCTGTCTCTGATGAAGTGGTATCTGATCTCTATGTGCTTCGACCTGTCATGAAACACTGGATTCTTTGAGAGTTTTATGCAACTCTAGTTGTCACAGTGAATCATTGTCAGCTCCTGTACTGATCAAATAATCCTATGAGTAGCTTGCGAAGCCAGATGGCTTCACGACTAGCTAAGCTCGCTGCCATGTACTCAACTTCTGCTAACTTTAGTGCTACTGAGGCCTGTTTCCTGTTGAACCAGGAAATCACTGCTGACCCCAAGCTAAAACAACACCCTGAAGTTGTAATGTCCCCATTTTTGGATATTATTATGTTACAGAGTGTGGTGCCTACCAGAGTAGCCAGATGGGGGTGACAACGAGTTCGGGAGTTATTGAGAGGTTTTATTGGGCCCGACTTGCATCGTTCATCATATTTCATGATCGGGATCCATTCCGCACAACTTGTCTTTGGTTTCGTTGCATTTCGACGATTTCTGTAATTTTGAGTTATTAAGGAGCATATTTTAATTAAATTCACTAAGGAGGTCATTTTGGGCTTGATACTCGGAGAAACCTCTTAGTGTAATAGCTCATCGGAATCAGGAGGAAGAGCACTACATGATAAGATGATGAGAAGTGACTTTCAGTGGTCGAAGAAGCCATAGGGACGAATAAATCACTTTTTAGAGATAAAAACGTTTATTAATTAATAAAGTGATTTAATTAAGGAATAATAAAAATAAAGTAAAAGTCACTTGGAGAGAAAAGATGAATAGGGGGATAAAAGAGAGATAGGAGTCTCTATTCTCTCATTATGTTGATTATCATTTTGATGTTTGGCTTCTTGCTAGAGAGCCCATGATATTTGGGGGTTTTGATTGAACAAACCTTAGAGATCAACTCGATGGTGAAAGATCCCACCTTTCTTGATCCAAGCTTGGCCGAGGAGGTGAAAGATTCCTCCCTCACCCTTCTACATTAGTTCTATTCAGTTTCAAGAGCAGTTGAGGAAGCAGGGCACAGTTTTGGTGTCTTTCTGCAGAGCTAGGGCACACGGTTCTTGAGAGAGGAGTTTGTGGAGGGTTGTAGACATTAGATTTGAGAGAGATCTCACTTCAGGAGTGTTGGCCATCACCAAGGCGTCTTTTCTCACTATTTTGTGGAGGTTTCTCATGTCATATTCACCATTGCTCTCAGTGGGGAGAAATTTCAACAGGAGGGGCGCATTGTATGAAGGAGATCCATTCGTTTTGAAGAGAAGAAATGAGATCAAAGCCAAGTCTCTTCGTTAGAGGGTTTGCTAGGTTCTGGAGATCTTTTCTCATCTTCTATTGGAGGGTTATCTTCCATTCTTGATTTTATTTGTGGCTTGGGCATGATTTTGAAGTGGCACGCATTACTTATTGGGGGTTTCTTGAGTTGGAGGGTTATATCTGAGAGATTGACCCTGTACTTTCTCCATATGCTATATTCATCCCCGATCTACGGTTTGGTAGCACTTTCACAGAGTTTGGAGGCCATCTTGAAGGAGGCCGAAATCTTAGCTTGCTATAGCTAGTGAGGGTGCACTTTGCAGAGAGAAGACATCATCAGTTGCCAGAGTAAAGGTTGGATCTTAGAGATCTCTTGTATTCATCTTGGAGGACTGTTGGGGGTTCACATCTTCATCATTCCATTGTATCCTGGAGGCATTATCAACCACCCACTCTATTTTGTTATATGTATTCCAGATCTGCTCCATTTTGTATGAGGTCAACTATACAACTAAATAAAATCAAATCTGAGGTATTTGTGGCTATTTCTTGTGTTACTTGTATTTCATTTTGTTGAATATATGTCATTGCTATATCTATATCATTTACTTGCTGCAAACACCATTAAAACTATCATCATAAACCCCAACGCAACTCTTGAAGACTAAAATCAACAAAGTGTTTGACAAAATACCACAACCAGAAAACCATAAAACTTAACATGTTCCAAGCAAATCTATTTGGGAACATTACAGAAGCGCTCTTCCTATTTGTATCACTACTTTCCTAGTCCCAATTTGAATAGCTCTGCAACTTCACCCCATCTCCACCAAGGTACCTCAAGCCATATCCAGCTGTGCCTTGCAAATATTTGAGCACGTGCTTAGCTGCTATCCAATGAACTTGCCTCGACGCCACCATGTACCGACTCAAGGTGTTAACAACAAAACAAATGTCTGGTCGAGTGTTGACCAGATACATCAATGAGCCAATCAACTGCATGTATTGCCTGGAATCTGCCAACTCTGAATTTGAAGAATCCACCTTCTTCAGGTTGGTCACCATTGGAGTGGCCATTGGTCTACTGTCGTCCATCCTGAATCTCTTTAGGATCTTTAAGGTGTACTTCTCCCGTCCAAGGAAGATCTTGTTCGACGTCTGCCAAATTCCTAGTCCCAGAAAGTAGTGCATTAGCCCAATGTTTTTCATCTCAAATTATGACCCCTCGATAGTCCTTGAGAAATCTGACAGTACGCCAGTGCCCCGTTCGCTCCCCTCGCCCTTGGCCATCCTATCTGAGAGACCTTGATATCCTCATTGTCAAACCTCTCTCTCACTATCTCTCTCTTGACAATCTTTTGAGTTGGGCATACTCACTTATATTCTGGATAACGTTACTGTTGTCACGGTTATATACTTTTTGAGACTACTCAACTAGATTTCTTTCTTTATGTTATTTTCGACATTTTCTAGGAGTTGCGTTTGCACTCCCACAGTGTACTCATACTTGTTGTAGTTCTCAGTCCCATTGACCTATTTTTGTGGTCATTTGTTGGACATTAATAAAATTATCTTATCTTATCTTATGATGCCAAGTCTGACTTGCATCCTGCAGTCAACTTCTCTACCCGTGTCAGAATTAGATCATCCACATAGAGCACCAAGATGAGGGGCCCAAATCTAACAAGTAAAAAATACAGGTTGGGATCTGCCTCATTCTTGGTGAAGCCCATGCTTTGCAAATAACTGTCGATCCTGGAGTACCAAGCCCTCGGTGCATGTTTGTGTCCATACAGGGCTTTCTTAAGCCTGCATACATATGACTCTCTGTCATGAACCTCAAACCCCTGTGGCTGCTTGATGTAGACCTCTTCCTCAATGATCCTGTTGAGGAAGGCCGTCTTCACGCCCATCTGGTGGATCTTCCGTCCCATCTCTGAAGCAATAGAAATCACTGCTTGGATAGAGGAGTATCTCGCTATAGGAGAAAAAGTCTCCTCGTAGTCTACTCCCTCTTTCTGAGAGAATCCTCGAGCCACAAATCTCACCTCGTACTTCTCCATGCTGCCATTTGTTGCATGCTTGATCTTGTACAACCATCTAGATGTCACCATTGAATTTCCCACTGGTCTTGGTATAATCTCCCAGACATCATTCTTCATGATGGAGTTGTGCTCCTCCACCATGGCATCTCACTTGCTGGCTTGCTGCTTCCTCAAATCCGGAAGGCTCTGAGTCTATGATGTTGGTCATCAAAGCCATATAAGTCGGAAACTTTCGCGGAGGACTACTCTCCTTGAATGTGGTCATGGGAGTCTCAACATGCTCCCGAGCATCTCTCAAAGTTTGCTCAAACCACCTGGGCCTCCTGGCTGACTTGGAGAGAGCCAACTGCTCCTCCTCCCCTGAGGGCTGGCCCCCTGCACTGGAAGTCTCTCCGCTTTGTTCATCCTTAGGATCCACCTGCTGTGTATCCTTTGCAACTGTAGGAATCTCATGAGATTTCCTTCATGCCATGTTCTCCTCGAACTTGACATCTCGGCTCACCACTGTCTTTTGCTGATTTGGCAGAAAGACTCTGTAAGCCTTTGAATCCTCGCTGTATCCTACTAGGATGCCCTTTTGACCTGAGGGCTTTAACTTTGTCCTCTTCTCCATAGGAATGTGGATGTAGACTAGACAACCAAAAATCCTGAGATGTCCTATCTCAGGTCTCACACTTGTGAATGCTTCCTTGGGGATCTTGTCTTCTAGTATCCTGTGAGGGCTCTTGTTCTGCAAGTACACAACTGTGTTGCATGCTTCATCCCATAGAACCATGGGCAGACTCTGATCACGGATCATGGCCTTCACTGCACTGACAATAGACCATCTCTTCTTCTCTGCAACTCCATTTTGCTGTGGGTTGTAGGCCACTGTCTTCTCCCTCTTGATCCCAACTTCCTTGTAGAAATATTTGAACTCATTGGAGGTATACTCACCCCCATTGTCTATCCTCAACACCTTGATCTTCTTCCCTGTTAAGTTCTTCACCTGAGCTTTGAACTCCTTGAACTTAATGAAAACCTCATCCTTGGTTCTCTTGAAGTAGATCCAGGTCTTCTTGGAGAAATCATCAATGAAGGTTACATAATAAGATGCACCCTTAATTGAAGAAACTGACACAGGCCCGCAAACATCAGAATGTATCAAATCCAAAATCCCTTTGGATCGAGTCTTCCTGCTAGGAAATGAAGCCTTGACATTTTTGCCAAGAGCACAACCTCTGCACACCTCCTGCTGCTTCAGACTGAAGTCTGGAAGTCCGGTGACCGTCTCCCTCAGTATGGGTAGTGCTCTGTGATGTAGATGTCCCATCCTCCTGTGCCACCGCTTGCACAGGTTCTCAGTGTTGTGCACCAATTCCTGAGTGGGCTTGCCTTGAAGCCTATACAAGTTCCCTTCCCCGACTCCAATCCTCATGGTAGTATCGAGACTGGCTCCCTCTGGGTAGATGAACACCTGCCCCCTACGGAAGGTAATTGCATAACCTTTATCCTCCATGATTGAGATGGAAAAAGGTTCTTTTTCAAGACCAGGTACATAGCTAACCGCCTGAGCATAAAAGGATCCTCCTAACTCAAGATGGAACTTAACTGTTGCCTGACTCTGCACTGCATACTTGGCATCATCACCAAGTTCTACACAGACCTTTGAGTCTTCCATTGATAATCTGCTGAACGACTCTTGAGCTTCTGTCATGTGGTGAGAGGCACCACTCTCTAGGTACTAAGCACTCCTAGCAATAGTGCTGGTTGAAAGGCAGGAAACCATAAAGAAATCTCTCTCGAACTTTGCTGCAAGTTCACTCAACTGAGTCTCTACTATGGTTGCTACTTGCTGCGTCTTTCCTCTGCCTTTCTTCTTCTCTGGACACTGAGAAGCGTAGTGACCGTTCTTGTGACAAATGTAGCACTTGAGCTTGCTTAAGTCCCTCTTTTGTCCAAACTGTTGTCCCTCTCCCTGACTGCTACCTTTCTTGACGAAGCCTTTACCTTTTCCTTTCTTAGCCTTGGTGATTAAGCTCAAGTTCTCATCAACTCCTCCTCCTTGCTTGTTGGATCTGGACTCTTCCCGAGTCTCCTCCTGAATACAGTCGTTCCGTAATCTTTGTCAGTCTGAGAGGTTGTCCTATGCACAAATCCCGTTTACGAACGATTCCCATGACTTGGTGAACTCGTTCAGGGCTACATCCACTAGTTCTGCATCCAAGATCTTTTCTCCAACAACTGCAAGCTGATCACTGATATGCGTGATCCTCATAAGGTAACTGGTAACATTGTCAGATCTGTTCATCCAACAATCTTTAAGCTTGTTCTTAAGGACCATTTTTCGGTTCAGGTTGTCACTCTGAAAGAGACCAATTAGGGCATCAAACATGTCCTTTGCTTTGGTCTTTTCTGCTACATGCGGGATTAGGTGATCCTTCACAGCTTCTAGTATCACCCTCTGTGCCTTTATGTCCTTCTCCTGAGTTGCCTTTTCTGCAGGATCCTCTGGCTCTGGAAGGACCTTATCTACATTCTCCCACAAGTCATGCTCTTTCAAGATTAAGGTGACTCTTTCCTTCCAAGACAAGAAATTCGAAGCCCCATCAAGCCTGTCCTCGAACCTAACACTGGCAACTGACATGGCTGTCTTGTGCTTAGTCCTTCAAGCACACTGCTGCTGAGACCTCTAAATTTGCACCCAAGAACTGATTCTGCTTTTCTCTCAGAGCAATAGCTATAATACCATGTTAATTTCTTTAAAACCAGTGCCTAGATAAATGAGATCAGATCTGATTTATACTACTGGAGTTATTTAACCATTTAATGCAGCGAAAATTTCAGAAAAGAAAAATCACACATGGACAATTATTTTTCTGCTCTTCAAGATCAGTTCTTCATTCAAAATAACTTCGGAACTTACAAGACCTCCCGTACTCGGGAAAATGGATTTGACAAAGAAAACCACAAATACCCTGCAAACATGATAAATTACAATGCCTCGATCTACGCACAACTGATCTGCTGAGGTTGTCCGTACGGATCTGTACGGCCAGTATGGCCTGTACGGATGTACTGTATGGTTGATTCTGTTGCTGTAATTAATTTTGCATCTCACACATGCGACGTCTGCTGCTGTTTGACTGTTGTACAGATCTGCACGATGTACGGATCTGTTGCATGACCCTGTGCTGCCTCGATCTGCGTGTTGCCTCTTTCTCTGTGCAGCTGCTGCTGCCCTGTTTTCTCCTCGCCTAGTTGAAGATTTTCCAGGTCCTAATAGGCTGCCAACTAGGTCTTTCTTTGACCTGAAGTTGGCTCTAAGTTTCAACTGTCAAACAAGGGTTTGCTGCTGTTTTATAACAGAAAACTGTTCAGGAACTTCTTTGCTGTTTTGTTACGGTTACATAGGCCATTTAGGTGCTCTAGCATGTAGTTTTTGCCACCAAGATGTTAGCACATGCATACCATAAATTATGTAACGCACCTAGATATCTTTTAGAGCTAACATAATGCTGTTCTAAACACTAGCATACATGAAAATGAACACAGGTATTTTTGGTCAACATGACCCTAGATAAACTCCCCCCCGGGGAAAACCAATTTGGAATATGAGTGTATATATGTGGAGAAAAGAAGGTGGAATACAACAAGTACAATAAACAGATGAACCTGATACAATAGTAGCTTGAACCAAGCTGAAAAACAAGTCTAAATGGTAGAGATGCACCCTCCTCACAAGTTGCCAAAACCATTGAACAAAAGTGCTCTGGCTGCTGGAAGCTCTGACGGAGAAACCCTCACACACAACTCTGAATTTGTGCTGTAGCTCTCCACTGAAACTGTCCTCCCTGTAATCTGAGCACCGTAAGACCTCCCTGCTATCAGTGCACCCTCCTCACCAAGTGCGCCCTCCTCCAAGCAAGATCTAGTCCAACAAATAACTGAGGGTCTAAGCCTCCTGGATACCTCCATGAATAGAAGCGCCCAAGCTTTCCTCAACTCTAGCCTCCAACCTCATCCTCATGCTCTCTCTCAAACTCTCCAAGTTAACAAATGAGTGAATGTGTTCCTTCTTGCCCTTTGCGCCCCTCTTGAACCTCCATAAGGAAACCTAAAGATTGGATGGTTGAGATCATCCTATCTCATCTCCAATCTAAGGTTGAGATCATTCCACAATAATCTCACTCAAAAACCCACTTTGGGTTAAGTTCCCTAAGTTCACTTTATGTCTCCTAATTCACCCACAAAGTGGATTAATAGTCATTTAGGCTAAAATGACCAAATTTCACTTTTGACTTCAATCTCCTAAGTCAAAGTGAAATTAGACATAAAGTACAAGGCACAAAGTACATAGTACTTCCCACATGTGTTTAGAAGATCACAAACACATGGGGACCACTTCCCAAGGTACACAAATCTCAACACTCCCTCTTACCGAGGAAAGTGTTTCTCAGCAAGCCCATCTTTTCTCTGAAGTAGACATGTTTTCCCCTTGGCAGGGCCTTGGTGAGAATGTCTGCAATCTGCTCGTCAGTTGATATATATTGTAACTGTACTGCCCCTCTCTGAAGCCAATCTCTGATGAAGTGATATCTGATCTCAATGTGCTTTGACCGGTTATGGAAAACTGGATTCTCAGAGAGTTTGATACAACTCTGATTATCGCAGTGTATGATGGTCGGTGGCAACTCCTGACCAAATAATCCTACTAGCATCTTACGAAGCCAAATGGCCTGACTAGTAACCATGTACTCAGCCTCGACGGAACTCAAAGTAACTGACTTCTGCTTCCGGTTGAACCAGGAAACATGTCCTGACCCCAAACCAAAGCAACACCCTGAGGTGATTTTCCTGTCAGTAGCACATCCTGCCCAGTGTGAGTCGGTGTAGCCAACCAAATTGACCCCATCACCTCTGATATAGTCCAGGCCAAAATCAACTGTCCCAACAATGTACCTACACATGTTCTACCCCAATCCAGTGAACACTCCTCGGCTCTACCATATGCTGGTTGAGAGTGTTCACGACAAAATAAATATCTGGTCTAGTGTTGACCAGATACATAAGTGAACTGATCAACTGCCTATAAACTGTAGCATCTACCAATTGGGAATCTGAAGCCCTAAGCTTCTTCTAGTTGGTAACCATGGGTGTCGACATAGGTCTGCAGTCCTCCATCTGAAATTTGCTCAGAATATCTGCAACATACTTCCCCTGCCCGAGAAATATGTGTCCCTCCTCCTGCCATAACTCCATACCCAGAAAATAGTGCATCAACCCAATGTCACCCATCTCAAACTCTGATGCAAGTTCCAACTTGCACTCAACTATGAGATCTTCTGTTCCTGTGATGAACAAGTCATCCACATACAGAATGAGAATGAGCGTGTCCTCACCTCTAATGATGTAATAGAGGTTAGGATCAACATCGCTCTTCTTGAAACCCATCTGAAGCAAGTATGTGTCAATACGTGAATACCAAGCTCTGGGAGCTTGCTTCAGACCATAAAGTGCCTTTCTCAATAGGCACACGTGAGTCTCCCTCTCACTCACCTCGAACCCCTGTGGCTGCTCAATGTACACCTCCTCTATAAAGCCATTTAGAAATGCGGTCTTCACATCCATCTGATGTATGCTCCAACCCATCTCTGCCGCTATGGCAATAATACTCTTGATCGAGGTGTATCTCGCAACTGGTGCGAATGTCTCATCATAATCGACTCCCTTTATCTAAGAGAAGCCTCATGCCACAAATCCGGCCTTGTGTTTCTCTATGCTGCCATCTGCAACATACTTGGTTTTGTACAACCACCTGGAAGTCACAACTGACTTCCCCACTGGCCTCAGAACCACCTCCTAAACATCGTTGCGCAAAATGGAGTCATACTCCTCCAGCATGGCCTCTCGCCAAACTTGTTGGTCCACTGCCTGCACAAATGTCTGTGGCTCAGTATCTGAGATACTTGTCACTAAAGCAAAATAGAATCGAAGCCTCACTGGAGGTTTACTCTCTCTGAACTGTCTCTTGGGATCTCCTACATTCTCCTTGGCTTCCTTGAGTGTCTCCTGAAACCATCTAGGTTTCCTCTTCCCTGAAGTAGTCTAGGGAGAAGTAAGATCTCCCTGCCCAAGAGTATCTGCCTCAAGACTAGTCTCAATACTCTGAGATCCTGAAGCCTTTGCCCCCACTGTTTGGACACCCTCTGACTATGACCCTAAAGTTGTGCAAAGTGACCCTGTCACTCCTGAAACTGGTGTACCGGAAACCTGAGGCCGTGCTCCCTTTGAGACATCAATCGATGCCTCTGCATCATCTTCCACACTGACTCTCGACTCGAGAGATCTCTGAAAATCCCTACCCTCCTCAAATCTAACATCTTTGCTCACAACCACTCTCCTAAGTGATGGAATGTAGATACGGTAGGCTTTGGAAACCTCTGAGTATCCAACTAGAATCCCCTGCCGGGCTGTGGGGTCTAGCTTTGTCCTCTTCTCTGAGGGGACATGAGAATAGGTCAAGCACCCAAAGATCTTGATGTGCTCGACATTGGGCCTCCTACCAGTGAAGGCTTCCTCATGAGTCATCTTCCCTAATATCTCGTGGGGACTCCTGTTCTGCAGGTAAATTGCAGTAGCACTCGCCTCTGTCGAAAGGTAAAGAGGCAAAGTCTGATCATGTAGCATAGATCTCGTTGCACCTATGATCGCCCAGTTCTTCGTCTTGGCAACCCTGTTTTGCTGGGGGTTGTAGGGTACGGTCATATGTCTTCTGATCCCATGGTGGGCACAAAAGTCTGTAAACTGAGTGGAGGAATACTCTCCTCCATTATCCGATCGGAAGACCTTGATCTTCTTTCCAGATTGGTTCTCCACTGTTGAAATATTGTAACTGCAAAGAGTATTCTACTTATTATTATTATTATTTGAGTCATTTATTTATAGATCAAATCCCCTTTTGTGGATTGATCATGTCGGGCATTGTAATTGACCAAATTCCCTTTTGTGGATTGGTCAAACCCTAATGATATCATGTAAATTAAGAAGTCGACCCCAGGCCCAATTAAAGTGGTTTTAGCCACCCAAAAGACTAGTCGGCCCTGCCTAGTGAAGAGACATCTTTTCAGCATCTGCAAGTTTGTATAAATAAAGGAAGCCAACGCCTCATTTGATCACTCACTCAACTCACTCATCTAGTGCGCAAGTTTGAAGGAAGTTGCGGTTGCTAGTTGCCGGAAGAAGGAAGAGAGAGAGGCACATTCCTCAGTGTTGGATATTCTCTAATGTTTGATTTATTGTCTTGGCATTGTATTGGGTATCTATATTAAGGAAGTTTTTGTTGGGGTTTCTTCCCCATCAGGGTTTCCTAGGATAAATGCTGTGTATCTTGTGATTGTGTTTCTCTCAATGATCCTATGTATGCTATGGTTATCTAGTAAATTGAAAAAGAAACCTAATAATAGCTCAAAACTTAACATCCACAAGAGCTTTGAACTCTTGGAATCTCTTGAAGACCTCACTCTTGGTCTTCAGGAAATAGATCCAGGTCTTCCTTTAGTAGTCATTAATGAATGTGAGATAGTACTTATGACCACTCAAGGATGCCCGAGACATGGGCCCACACACATCTGTGTGTACTAAATCTAGTATCCCAGCTGACTTGGTGTCACTGCTGGGGGACGAGGCCTTGGTAAACTTACCAAGCGCACACCCTCTGCAAACATCCTGATGCTCTGTACTGATCTGTGGCACTCCTGTCACAACCTCTCTCAGTCCTCCAAGAGCCCCATGATGAAGGTGGGCTATCCTCCGATGCCATAACTCACATAAGTGTTTGCTGCTGTGGCTGCTCACTGCCAATGCATGAAGAGGCTGAAAAAGCAATTTGAACAGTTTCCCATCCCTCACTCCAATCACCTGTCCTGAGGTGAGCGAGGACCCCGTATGAAGACCTCTTTCCCTCTAAAGGACACCTCAAGACCTCTATCCCGGAGGGTGGAAACTGAAATCAAATTCTTCTTCAGCCCAGAGACATAGAGAACATCCCTGAACGATATAGGTGGTGTGCCATCTGTTTGAAAGGTAACAATGCCAATCCCAACAACTTTGACCAAGGAGTCATCTCTAAGAGCAATCTCCATGTTGACCTCTGTGTCTCTGAGATAAGTCAAATGCTCTCTCACTCCAATCATATGGCTCGAAGCCCTGCTGTCAATATACCCGACATTGGGTGTCGTCTCAATTGTAGTGCAACATATGAGGAAAGCACACTCTCTCTCAAACATAGTCTGAAACTTTGCTTCCTCTGTTGTAGCTGCGGTACCACCCTTCTTCTTCTTCCTGTTGGGACACTGTCCAACATAGTGCCCCATCTTCTTACAAACAAAGCACTTCACTTTGCTCATATCTCTCTTCTGCCCACTATTGCTCTCTCCTCCCTGTGGCGGGGCCCCAAACTTGGGACCTTGTCTACCTCCCTTGCCAGTCTTCTTCTTGCCCTTTGTCCAACGAGCAAGATCCTCATCACCCTGCACTGTCTGCGTCCAGAAGTCTTTGATGTAAGTCTAGTCTCCTCCTGAACGAAATCATCCCACATCCTCTCCCAAATGGGCACGATCTCTTTGGAAACAATCCCACGAACAAGTGGACCCCATGGTTTGGTGAAGCTGTTTAACGCTGTCCTCACCATAGAGTCTGGGTCCACTACCTCTCCAACGGCTCCAAGCTCATTTCTGATCTGGGTATATTGGCCAAGGTATGAAGTAACTGACTCATTCTTCAGCATGCGAATGCCCCTGAGTCGATCAAACATAACCATCTTCCGGTTCTGGTTAGAGCTCTGGTAAAGCTTGCAAAGAGATGCCCACATCTCAAATGCATAGTCTTTCCCAGTCAAGTGGGGAATGATGTGATTCCGCACTGCATCATATATCGCCCTCTTTGCCTTGTTATTCCTCTTCCTGAACTTTGCTAACAAGACAGGAGCAGTAGCAAGAGGAATAGGAACAACCGCCTGAACTATATCCCATAGTTCGAGGTCCTCTAAGACAAAGACAATATTGGCCTTCCAAGGAGACCGGATGCTAGCTCCAGTTAGCCTATCCTCCACACACATCTGAGATGTTGACATCACTGCCCACTGCACTCAAACTGATGCAACAATTGCAAAGGAACGCCGCCTCACTCCTGTTAACATAGGTGTGAAAAGAGACAAACAAACACCGACCTCACTCCTAGCAATATAGGTGTTAAAAGAGGTTGTGAAAAATCAGCCTCACTCGTACTAAGTAGGTGTGAAAAGAGACTGACAAAATGTCCACCAACTGCTCTACAACTCTTCACAAAAATTATGCCAACTAATTGCCACTAAACTCTGTCAATGGCTGTCCACAAAATCTGCCCCAAAGATGTCTAAAACAGTCCACAAAATGCTGTCCAAAACTCAGCAAAAATCAGCCACCAAGCTCTGATACCATGAAGATTTTCCAGGTCCTAACAAGCTGCCAACTAGGTCTGTCTTCGACCTCAAGTTGGCTCTAAGTTTCAACTATCAAACAAGGGTTTGCTGCTGTTTTATGACAACAAACTATTCAGGAACTTCTTTGCTGTTTTGTTACGGTTACATAGGCCATTTAGGTGCTCTAGCATGTAGTTTTTGTCACCAAGATGTCAGCACATGCATACCATAAATTATGTAACACACCTAGAGATCTTTTAGAGCTGAAATAATGTTGTTCTAAACATTAGTATACATGAAAATGAACACAGGTATTTTTGGTCAACTTGACCCTTGATAAACCCCCCCCGGGGAAAACCAGTTTGGAATATGAGTGTATATATGTGGAGAAAAGAAGGTGGAATACAACAAATACAATAAACAGATGAACCTGATACAATAGCAACTTGAACCAAGCTGAAACACAAGTCCAAATGGTATAGATGTGCCCTCACAAGTTGCCAAAACCACTGAACTGAAGCGCTCTGGCTGCTGGAAGCTCTGATGGAGAAACCCTCACATACAACTCTGAATCTGTGCTGTAGCCCTCCACTGAAACTGTCCTCACTGCAATCTGAGCACTGTAAGTCCTCCCTGCTATCAGTGTGCCCTCCTCACCAAGTGCGCCCTCCTCCAAGCAAGATCAACTCCAATAAATAACTGAGGGTCTAAGCCTCCTGACTACCTCCATGAATAGAAGCGCCCAAGCTTTCCTCAACTCTAGCCTCCAACCTCATCCGCATGCTCTCTCTCAAACTCTCCAAGTGAACAAATGAGTGAATGAGCTCCTTCCTGCCCTTTGCGCCCCTCTTGAACATCCATAAGGAAACCTAAAGATTGGATGGTTGAGATCATCTTATCTCATCTCCAATCTAAGGTTGAGATCAACCCACAATATTCTCACTCAAAAACCCACTTTGGGTTAAGTTCCCTAAGTTCGCTTTATGTCTCCTAATTCAACCACAAAGTGAATTAATAGTCATTTAGGCTAAAATGACAAATTTTCACTTTTGACTTAAATCTCCTAAGTCAAAGTGAAATTAGACATAAAGTACAAGGCACAAAGGGCATAGTACTTCCCACATGTGTTTAGAAGCTCACAAACACATGGGGGACCACTTCCCAAGGTACACAAATCTCAACACTAATTACTCACTCATCGTGAATAATCAATGTGTCTCTTGACTCCTCCCTTGTTGTCCTTTTATAACATTGAGTTGGGTCAAATCCCTAATCTCAACAGACGAGATTAAATCTCACTGCCTTGTTAGATCAATGGCTCACATTTAATTTAAGTCACTAGTACCAAAACTTAGGCACTTTATTAAATTAAACTCACTTTATAAAAAGATGTTCACTTTATTAATTAATTAATAAAGTGAACTCCCAAAAAGCATAGGAGTCATTAAATGCTGATTTCCACAAGTAAGACACCCCTTGAGGAAATACATGTTTGAGCTACAGTCATCAACATACACAAATTGCATGGCAGCATCATGGATCCCACTGCAATGTCACAGATCTTGAGGCATGGTACATGGATCCCAATGCAAGGTGCCCACTTGGAGCGGTGGGTCCAACTTCTTTGCAAGTCATTAGGTGATGTACACTTAGTGATTTCTCTTAACACAACATAACAACAAGGGTTAGTTTTAATATTTTCCTAAGTTTAGCAAGGGGAAACAACATTAACCCTTATACATGTGACAAGTCCTAGGATAATGGGTATTTCCTAAGTCCCTAGGTAAATGGCAGGTGGTGTGATGAATAATTATGGAAAGGGTAAGGGAAAAACTTCATGTGATGACCCCTAAAGTCATTTAATATGTTGCATAGGTCTTGTAATTTTATTCAACTAGCTTTCATGAGCTAGGACTTTATCTAAAAGCCTTTAAGAGGGAGCTTTAGCGTTGGGCTACCTTTCCTCAACACTGTTTCTTACTATCCTCTTTTGCCTTTTTCTTTATGTGTTCATTTTATTGAACAAGTCCCTTTTTCTTTAGATAAAATACACAAACATGGGACTAAATAGCGAGGCTTTGCTCAATATTTAATATTTTTTGCTTTTGACTTTATTGCTCATCACCTCTGACCTTTTTAGTTTTAGTGCTCTTCACCTTTGGCTTTTTTAGTTTTAGTGCTCTTCACCTTTGGCCTTTTTAGTTTTATTACTCTTCACTTTTGGCCTTTTTAGTTTTCTTGCTCTTCAACTCTAGCCTTTTTGGCTTTATTGACTTAGGCTTTCTTAATTAGACCTTTTTGGTGATATTTGATATATCGAACATGATCAGGATAAACTTTTTTATGGATGGAATGGAGTGAAACAGGGAAAATGGAAAGTGTTAAGTATGGTTAGGATGTGGAAAGTGCTACCTTAACCATTTTCCTAGTAGTACAAACTGACTCGAGAAATGACGACACTCCTAAAGGAAAAATATCGTCGCCCAAGGTATGGCGAGGGAAATAATAAAACTATAAGTATTATGAAATGTTATCGAACCTTGTTTCAGTGTTTAACACTTTCATGAATAACTCAAGAAGTTATAACACCACATCCAAATAAACCATCAATGCATGGAGTATCAAATAGATCAGAGTGAAAACCATAATGTACCATCCATAGTGCATCTGTCGTCTGAGGAATGAGGGGGAGGATCTGATATACCATAGCTGAGCTAGCATAATCATATATCTGAAGGAGAGAATGATTAGAATTGTCTGAGTCCAGAGAATATGTGCAAGATAGCTTATGCAATCAACAACATAATACCATTGTGAGGGTGCTTCTATAGTTACCCCTTGGGGGATAACAGGTAGAACAATACTCTTGTTGTTCATTAGACAACCACGACATTGAGTACCATTCTATCCAAAGATCCCAACATACTTTCTATTTCTCATCTAGAGACTTTTCATTGTATGCTTATGGGCCTTCACTACCCATCTTTACCATGCATCTTGTTTTGGTCTCCTCCCCATCATGCACATACTCTCTCTCTCTCTCCCCATGGGTCTAGTTTCATAAAATGTATATGGGTATTCATTGCCCATTTGTGCCATGTAGTGTGTTTGGGTTCCTTTCCATTATACAAGTTTTTTCTCTTTTTTTTTTCTTTTCTTTCAAGGTTTCTTGTAATTCATGTTCGACTTTGTTTGGTGAGTATTTTAGTGCAAAAAATCATGTTTCTGATCCTATTTGCGAATTCTATATTCTATCCTAGTGTTGCGCGGGTTGTCTACTATCTGCAATGAGGGTTATTGAATACCTGTGTGCATCTTTTGTTGATGCTTTTGTGTCTCTCCTACTCATGCATTGCTCTACAATTTTTTTTTGTGTTTGTCAGTTATGTCACTTACAAAAGATGGAGACAAAAGAGAATTTCATTTTTCGATGCCCCATCATTACTAGATCTGTGGGAGGTTTTACTGCTTATTTCGAGACTTGGTGGCTCTCATTCCAGCTTCTTCCGGTACCTTGACCCAGGTGCTTTACTCTCTACATGAGAGAAGTGCTCGGGCATAATTCTTTTTCTCTTCATACGTCGCCTTGATTGGAAACCTTCAAGTGGATAACTTATTACTTCTAGGTTGTCTTTGGATTGGGGAAAAAAGCAACATGCAAAGATCTAGGGACCTTCAGACGATCGTTTAGATCTCAGAAAACTCAATTTTGTAACAATTATTTGGGACAATAATTAATTTACTTCTTTTTTACAATAAAGAAGATTACAATACAATACCTCAACTTATCATAAGATGGTATACAAAAGTTCTTTCAGGTGATCCCAAGCAAGGACTCCATAGTACTTCCCAAACCCTAGTTAGGGCATCACATATCAATCCCAGTTAGTGCTTTAAAAATCGATCGAACTAGAACCATAACTCGCCATTCGACCTAAAAGAGGATGGACTAGCCCTTGAGCTATTCTAGTGACTAGTTTCATATTGAACCGGTTGGTTTAGTAAGGAACTGGTTAGATTGGTTAGTTCATCTGATTCAATATTGATGTACATGAATATGTTTCATGTATATTTTTTTAATGTTATGTATTTTTTAGTAAACTGGTTCATAAATCAAGTTGTTGGACGATTCTGAGTTTTAAAACATTGATCTCGACAAACTCTAACCAACAATATGTTAGCCAAGCAAGGTGTCACACCAAGCGCTTCAAGCTAACCCTTGGAGCTTCAAAGTAAGCTAGGATCACACCAATTGATTTACCCCAAGATCTCCCACTTGCATTCCACAAGCTATTCAAGGAGATTACAAAAGTTCTTGGTACAAGTTTCTCCATTAACTAGCATTACACTAACTATCAATCTCTAATGTCTCTCAACAAGGAATCTCTGTGAGGGACACCAACGATCAACTTAGACTAAGTTACAAGCAACCCAAAGCTAAGTCAACAAAGCAAAGGCCCCAAATGGAGTGCTCCTCTAAGAAATGTGTCCATGTGTCAACACAAGGGTCATCTCAACCCAAGGCAGTGTACCCTCCAAGCAAAGGTGTCCTTTTGCAAAGCACACCTCTAGGGCTTAGCGCCCTTCCTCTAAGTATCATGCACTCCTCTTCCAAGGTAGTTGTGGTGCACATGCCAAACGCCGAAGAAGTCCCACGCATCCAACAACCTCCACAAGCCAAGCATCCTTTCGTTGACATAGAGCCCAAGGCAAGACATTCATCCAATTCGAGCTATCCAAATTTCAAACAAAACAAAATAGGTTCTAGGAGACCAGAACGCCCTTGACATCCCATGGATCGCTCTCTTAGCAATTGTGAAAACACTTTCAAAGAAACTAAAAACTAATACTCCCTCTATATGAGGAAACTGTTTTCTTCAATGGAGTCTTCTCCCTCTACACCTCAACCTTCCCCATTTTTGTGGTCTTGGTCAATGTGATTGCAACCTGCAAATCTTGTGCCTCTTGCTCCACAAGGTTCATGTTTGATGCGGTCTTGGAACTAATCACTAATCCCACGAAAGGTTCTGGCACTGTCTCCTAGACATCTTCCTCCATCATGGTAGGCCTCCAGACCTGGTCTTCAACTGTTTCCTCACAGCTGAAGTGTTCGACAATGGAAGAAGTTAATGCAACATGGTTGGAAAATCGTTCAGTAGGATTACTTGCCCTAATTGCAGTGATAAGCTGTAATGTCCCCAGTTGTGGATGTTACTATGTTACAGAGTGGGATGCCTGCCAGAGTAGCCAGATGGGGTTGACATGGAGTTCAAGAGATATTGAGGGGTTTTATTGGGCCCGACTTGCATCTTTCATCATATTTCATCATCAAGATCCATTCCGCACAACGTGTCTTTGGTTTCGTTGCATTTTGACGATTTTCGTAATTTTGAGTTATTATGGAGCATATTTTAATTAAATTTACCAAGGAGGTCATTTTGGGCATAATGCTTGGAGAAACCTCTTAGTGTAATAGCTCATCGAAATCGGGAGAAGAGCACTACAAGATAAGATGATGAGAAGTGACTTTCAGTGGCCGAAGAAGCCATAAGGACGAATAGATCACTTTTTAGAGGTAAAAAGGCTAATTAATCAGTAAAGTGATTTAATTAAGGAATAATAAAAATAAAGCAAAAGTCACTTGGAGAGAAAAGATGAACAGGGGGGATAAAATAGAGATAGGGGCCTGTATTCTCTCATTATGTTGATTATCATTTTGATGTCTGGCTTCTTGCTAGAGAGCCCATGATACTTGGGGGTTTGAGAGTTTTGACTGAACAAACCTTAAAGATTAGCTCGGTGGTGAAAGGTCCTACCTTTCCTGATCCAAGCTTGGCCAAGGAGGTGAAAGATTCCTCCCTCACCATTCTACATCAGTTATTATTCAGTTACAAGAGCAGTTGAGGAAGCAGGGCACAATTTTGGAGTTTTCTGCAGAGCTAGGGTGCACTGTTCTTGAGAGAGGAGTTCGGATTGTAGACATTGGATCTGAGAGAGATCTCACTTCAAGAGTGTTGGCTATCACCCGGGTGCCTTTTCTCACTATTTGGTGGAGAGTTTCATGCCATACCCATTGATTCTTCCAGTGGTGTGAGTTTTCCCAAGAGGAGGGCGCATCTGTCGTTGGAGATATACAGTTGGAGGGTTCGGATCTGCATAAATCTTCTAAGGGATCACTTCCCTTGATCATATATCTTCAGATCTAGAGGTTTGTAGCTTCTCTGGGGAGTTTGGAGCTTACATTTATTTATTTGTGGAGTTGGGTGAGTTTTCTCTTCAGGAGGGCGCATTGATCTCAGTAGATCTAGTGATTTGGAGTGGGAGATCACTCCTTGCAGCTTGGAGATTCATCATAGGGGTTTCCTATCCCCTGATCTACCTTTTTGTAATGATCCCAAGCCATTATGCCAGGATCATCACGGTTTTGGTGTCTTTTTAAACTTTTATTGGTTGTGGTATTTCATCAAACACTTCGCTGACCTACTTGTTTACATGTGTTTACTTGCTAAATGGCCTCTTGATTTCTGCCTTAGGGTTTACTGATGTGTTTATATGTGTGTTGTAACAAATAACAAGAAGATATAACCATGGAACATACCTCAACCATATGCAATATGATAGACAAGCCAAAACATCTCAAATATGCTTTTATTCATGAAATAGAGAGACCTACTACAATGAAGATGCCGATCTGGAATGCTCAACAGATGGCTAAGAAGATAGACAATAGAGTTGCTACAAAATGCTCCAATAGAAGACTACAATAAGCCTCCAAAGGCTGGATATACAATGAAGACTGAATACAAGTAGATATGGGCCGTAAGAATGCTAAACCCCCAAGCTGGAAGGTGCCACGCCTTGCTGGATAGCTGAAGCTCCTCAACAATTTGGCCCTGCTGCCAAATGTGTCCAATTACCCCAAGAAAGATGCCAAACAACAGATCGGGTGATGGCAAGAACAACCCAGGTGCCCGAATCTGCAAGATCCCTCTCAAACCATATGGATCTGAACCTCCTCCAATGTATGGTGCGCCCTCCTGGATGGATGAAACCCTAATAATTTGGCCTCTCTCCTAGAGACCTCCAACAACTCCACCAATCCACTAGAATGATAGATCGAGGCACGACAATGAAAACCCAAGTGCTCAACTAGGCCAAATACCTGCTAGATCTGTAGATCTAGCTATCCTCCAAGATGTGGTGCGCCCCTCTTGGGAAATCGTCCCACTCTCAATACTGATGAATCCATCACCAAAAAACCTATGGAGTCCACCAAGAATAATGCTATAACACCTGCAAGGGAAACCCAATACCTGGAATTCCCAAAATCAGCTCTCCTCAGCTAGGACGAATCCTCCCTCAATGAATGGTGCGCTCCTCTTGCTAGAAACCCTAGCTGGTGCACCCTCTCTCTCTCTGCCCCTGCAACTGAGTAGATCTGGAACTAGAATGGTGTGGGAGAGTATTGCATCTTCGAGACCAAGCTTGGGACAATCTAGGTGGAATCTTTCACCATTGAATCGTCCTCTAGGGTTTGTTAAGTCAAAACCCTCAAAACCCCCAATGCTGGGCTGGGCTCACTAGCTAGAAGCCAGATATCAAAATATGATCATACATGAATGAAATGAGTAGAGGCCCTTGCCTTTCCTTTATACTTTTTGCTCTCCTTGTCCCTCCAAAGTCACTTTCATTTTATTAATATTTAATTAATTAATTAAATCACTTTAATTAATTAATTAACCTTTTTACCTCTGAAAAACACCTTATCTCTCCTTGTGGCTTCCCTGGCCACTGAAAGTCACTTCTCACCATCCCATCCCGTAGTGTTGCTTCTCCTGATTCCAATGAGCTATTACACTGAGAGGTTCCTCCAAGAAATGTGCCCAAAATGACCTCTTTAGTGAATTCAATTAGCTTATATCTCAAAATAGTCAAAATCATGGAAATCGTCGGAATGCAATGGAACCAAAGCCAACCTGTGCGGAATGGCTCATAATGATGGAATATGATGAGCAATGCAAGCTGGACCCCACAATGCCTCTCAATAACCCCTGTACTCGCTATAACACCCATCTGGCTACTCTGGTCATCATAAACCTTTGCACTGTGATGATGTCCCAAAGTGGGGACTTTACAGTCCTCCCTGCTAGAAAATTGTTTGTCCTCAAGCAATAATCGAATCCCCTCAAGTATAATACCAGGATCCCATGTCCACCTATGGGATACACAGTAGAACCCCTCCAAAGATGAACAATCACACATGCTGCCCCCTGGGTCCCATATCAAGTCATGAACTACTAGCTCCTGGGACGCATAATCCTGAAATACATCAACTCTGGGAGTCTCCTGCATATGACACATGGCCTCATCTCGGAACGAGTCCATCGTCCAAGTCTCTAGCAAGATCCAAATGACCTCCATCAACTGCTCATTCTGATGCACGAACGAGGTGCTGCAAGACCTCCGTGAGACACCCGCAAGCGATGCGCTCCTCTCAATACTGAAGCTCAATGGAAAGTTAGAATAACTTTCCCCTGCAATGGTACACTCTCCCCTGTCAGTCAGTGAAATGCTCAATCCTGCAATCCCTGGGTCCCATGCTAACCTCTGTCGAAGATCACCTTGCTGGCCCTGTACTACTCTGACCATGACTGTCTACCGCCTGCATACATCCTGAATCCTCCTCTCCTGGGTCCTCCAGTTGAAATACCTGTGACCATTGGACTTGTTGTCCAGAAACTGTATTAGTGAAGATACGTCTGTAGAAAAGTACCTGTCCAAAAATCTCCATGCC
Organism: Picea engelmannii; assembly: GCA_009831015.1. Classification (NCBI taxonomy): domain Eukaryota; kingdom Viridiplantae; phylum Streptophyta; class Pinopsida; order Pinales; family Pinaceae; genus Picea; species Picea engelmannii. The sequence goes on from ML777515.1 coordinate 578,313, forward strand.
CTATCATGATGATCAAGCGGGAGAAAAGGTCTCGCCCCATAGGACAAGTACCTGCAGGCCCACTCCAAAACAAACCACGGTGGAGTGTGTGGCTCTTTGGCGCAACCTTTGTCAACATGAACATCCTGCTAACAAAACGGACTCCCGGATCCCATGGCAAACTTGGAAGTTTATCACTTCCAATCCCCTCTAACTGCTCCTGTGTGAGACTAATCACTGTCAGATGCCCTCTGTGCTCATCTGCTATCACCTGGCCCATGATGCTCTATATCACACACCAAGTCTCAACTGGCTGCCTATGACGATCCATCTCTATCCGGCTGGATGCCGTAAAGATACTCATGTCAGGTGGCCTCGGTCTAGGCACTCCCCATGCCCTCTGCCACTGTCTATCTCTCCTCATGCTGCTGTCCATGATAAAAGTGTCGGGAAAAGGTAGTAGAGATATCTGTCGCTGACTGTAGGGCTGAAAAATAACACCTGCCTTGGTCAATCCCAAGGACTCGACCAAGAGCACGTCTACCTGTACTCCTGATAACTGCTCGCCTGTAGTCCTCACTAAACCCCAATCATCAGGTACAACCAGAAGTAACTCCCCTAATTGCTGGTAAACCAATCTCCATCTCCTATCACCCACGCAACTACTGAAACAGTGAAGGTGATATCTCATAACCATATGCTGCTGCAAAGGAGTGGCCTCTGCATGCTCCCCTAAGTGTGTCTCCTCCCTGCAAGGCAGTACACCCCTCTGAATCCCACCATACATCTCGGCATGTACCTGTGAGCTATCACTAATCACTATATGCTTCGGCATACTCATGTCGTCTCCCATAGACTCATGCTGCATCATAGATCCTGGGCATACTGCTGGATCAACCTCTACATGGAGGTCAAACGCTCTCAGAACACAAATGGAAGTGTCCTCCATCAACTGGTGCTCCTTTGCTAGATCAACAACACTCTTTGTAGAAGATAAAGTGCTGAACTGCTTGCTGTCTACTGTGCCACTGGGTCTGTCCATACATAACTGCACATCATCCTCAACTGCTAGCTCCCTCTGAATCCCATTGTATCCGGTTTGAGCAGCTGTATCCTCCTGTGCACTCTACCTGCTACTATCATCTGCGCCTGGATCCCATATAACTGTGTCCAGACACATGCTATGGTCATCCTGAATACTAAAGAGTGCATCTTCACCCATGCAGGTCGATTCTGGAAATAAGTGCTCCATAAACTTGTCAGTCTCCACAATCTGCTCAACTACTGGAGTCTTCAAAAGATGTGACTCAATCTCCTCATGCTGATCTGTAAGTGGAGGATCAACTACCTGCACGTCCTGTGTCTCCTCCTGGATCTGTGGATCCATGCGTCCATGGTGTGCGTCCCTCACACACGGCTCCTCCATCATATCTGACATGCCACTGGTACCCTCCTGTGATGTGGCTATCATGGATGTCTGAAAAGACGACAACTGTGTCACGACCACCATAGGAGGTTGGTCATCTGTCGGTGCTAACACGTGTGAGCCCTCACTAGTGTCACCACTCTGCTGGGGCGTAAGGTCATCAACACCATGTGATATGTCTGCTGAAGTACTGGTGCTATCATCTTGTCCATCCAGCTTCCTATCCACTACACAAGGGTCATCATCCTCCTCAAGCGTGCTAGTAGCATCATCCTCTGTACAAGAGTCACTATCACTAGCCTCTGTGCAAAAGTCACTATCATCATCAGATTGTCCCAAATCATCATTTATCGCTCCATCCTCACTCATCTCATCAACACTGTCATAGTGTGCCTCAATAGTGTGCTTTTGGTCCTTATCCCTGTACCTATGATCTGGTTTCCACGACCCCTTGCAACTGTAGCAAGGTTGCGTGCTCCTAATGGGTGTGGGGCTCCTCTGTTCTTCCAACCATCTAGTTGCTTCTTTTTTCTTTTTATCTGCTATGATGATTCCATGTAAGATATCCTCTTCGCTCCAACTGGGCTTTCTAAAGGCTACATACTGAGGAAAGGTTATGAGAGCCCTATTTTCCTCGCTAAGGCCGAAATATGTTATCTCCAAGCATGCCATCTCAAAGGCCATCTTATCCATTTCTTTCCAACTATCCATTTATCCCTATGTGAGATCCCTCAGGTTGGCAGGATTTAAGCTCTGATACCACTGTAATGATCCCAAGCCATTATGCCAAGATCATCACGGTTTTGGTGTCTTTTAAAACTTTTATTGGTTGTGGTATTTCATCAAACACTTCGCTGACCTACTTGTTTACATGTGTTTACTTGCTGAATGGCCTCTTGATTTCGGCCTTAGGGTTTACTGATGTGTTTATATGTGTGTTGCAGCAAATAACAAGAAGATATAACCATGGAACATACCTCAACCATATGCAATATGATAGACAATCCAAAACATCTCAAATCTGCTTTTATTCATGAAATAGAGAAACCTGATACAATGAAGATGCCGATCTGGAATGCTCAACAGATGGCTAAGAAGATAGACAATAGAGATGCTACAAAATGCTCCAATAGAAGACTACAATAAGCCTCCAAAGGCTGGATATACAATGAAGACTGAATACAAGTAGATCTGGGCCGTAAGAATGCTAAACCCCCAAGCTGGAAGGTGCCACGCCTTGCTGGACAACTGAAGCTCCTCAACAATTTAGCCCTGCTGCCAAATGTGTCCAATCACCCCAAGAAAGATGCCAAACAATAGATCGGGTGATGGCAAGAACAACCCAGGTGCTTGAATCTCCAAGATCCCTCTCAAACCATATGGATCTGAACCTCCTCCAATGTATGGTGCACCCTCCTGGATGGCTGAAACCCTAATAATTCAGCCTCTCTCCTAGAGACCTCCAACAGCTCCACCAATCCACTAGAATGAAAGATCGGGGCATGACAATGAAAACCCAAGTGCTCAACTAGGTCAAATACCTGCTAGATCTTTAGATCTAGCTATCCTCCAAGATGTGGTGCGCCTCCTCTTGGGAAATCGCCCCACTCTCAATACTGATGAATCCACCACCAAAACACCTCCGGAGTCCACCAAGAATAATGCTATAACACCTGTAAGGGAAACCCAATACCTGGAATTCCCAAATCGCCTCTCCTCAGCTAGTACGAACCATCCCTCAATGAATGGTGCACCCCTCTTGCTGGAAACCCTAGCTGGTGCGCCCTCTCTCTCTCTGCCCCTGCAACTGATGTAGAATCCTCCTGCAATTGAGTATATCTTGAACTAGAATGGTGTGGGAGAGTATTGCATCTCTGAGACCAAGCTTGGCACAAGCTAGGTGGAATCTTTCACCACCTAATCGTCCTCTAGGGTTTGTTAAGTCAAAACCCTCAAAACCCCCAATGCTGGGCTCACTAGCTAGAAGCAAGATATCAAATATGATCATACATGAATGAAATGAGTAGAGGCCCTTGCCTTTCCTTTATACTTTTTGCTCTCCTTGTCCCTCCAAAGTGACTTTCATTTTATTAATATTTAATTAATTAATTAACCTTTTTACCTCTGAAAAACACCTTATCTCTCCTTGTGGCTTCCGTGGCCACTGAAAGTCACTTCTCACCATCCCATCCTGTAGTGTTGCTTCTCCCGATTCCAATGAGCTATTACACTGAGAGGTTCCCCCAAGTAATGTGCCCAAAATGACCTCTTCAGTGAATTCAATTAGCTTATAGCTCAAAATAGTCAAAATCATGGAAATCGTCGGAATGCAATGGAACCAAATCCAACCTGTGCTGAATGGCTCATAATGATGGAATATGAGCAATGCAAGCTGGACCCCACAATGCCTCTCAATAACCCCTGTACTCGCTATAACACCCATATGGCTACTCTGGTCATCATAAACCTTTGCACTGTGATGATGTCCCAAAGTGGGGACATTACACTTTTAGCAGTTGGTTTCAAGGATTCATATGTCATCTTCTTGGAGGCCGATTTCTTGGCTTGCTACAGCTAGTGAGGGCGCATTGTGCTAGAGAGGACATCACATCTCAGCTAGGGAATGAGTTGGATCTTCTAGATCTTGGGTATTCAGCTTGGGGAGGCTTTTGGAAGCCTATATCTTCATCTCTCTACTGTATCTTGGGGGCATCATTAACCACACTCTATTCTGTTATATGTATTCCAGATCTGCTCGATTTTGTATGAGGTCAGCTATATATCTAAATAAAATCAGATCTGAGGTATTTGTGGCTATTTCTTGTGTTACTTGTATATCATCTTGTTGAGTATATGCCATTGCTATATCTATTTCATTTACTTGCTGCAAAGACAGAATAAAACTATCATCATATACCGAACGAAACTCAAGAAGACTAAAATCTGCAAAGTGTTTGACAAAATACCAGAACCAGAACACATAAAAACTTTTAATGTTTTAAGCAAACCTGTTTGGGAACATTACATAAGCACTCCTACATGCTACTGTGCATCCTCTAATATCTGAGTAAGCCATCTCAACTTTTGAGTTGTGGTAGAGGGTAAGGAGGCATCCTTTCCTTAGCTCACTTAACCCAAATTTGGATCTAGGTCTTCTTTTACTTCTTGATCATATTCTAGAATAGCAGTCTTCTCACTTCCTTCAATCACTGAAGGGGATTCCTGTGATCTTGAGGGCCATACGTCCTCATCAAAATTCACATCTCTGCTCACCATTGTCTTTCTTTGTGTTGGAATGTAGATTTGGTAAGCCTCTTAGTCTGTCCAACAAAATTACCCTTGATACTCAACAGATTGAACATAGTCCTCTTCTGATAAAGAGCATGATTATAAACTAGACAACCAAAAACACAGAATTATGATGCCTTAGGCTTCTCATTAGTAAACGCTTTCTCATGTGTTTTGTCCTTGAAGATTCTATGAGGACTTCAGTTCAAAGACATAAGAAAATCCATGTCATGGATCATGGTCTTAGTGGTCTTAATAATGGATCTATTCTTCCTCTTTGCAACCCCATTCTACTGCAGCTTGTAGGGCACCATCAGCTCCCTCTTGATCCTAGCTTCCCTACAAAAATAATCAAACTTCATGAAGATATACTTGCCTCCATTATTTGATTGAAGTACTTTGATCTTCTTCCCTATCTGATTTTTAACCAAGGCTATGAACTCTGTGAACTTACTGAACACTTTATCCTTAGTCTTCATAAAATAAATCTAGGTGTTGTGTGAGAAATCATAAATAAAGGCAACATAATTCAAATTACCTTTCGAAGAAGAGGAAGACATAGGTCCACATACATCCTGAATGGATCAGGTTGAGAATCTCTCTTGATTTTTGCTCACTGCTTGGAAAATTAGCCTTGGCATGCTTGCCAAGTGCACATCCCTTGCATACTCTTGTCTTCTTGATCTCGAAGTTCGACAATCCTTGCCCCATATTCTTCAAGAGAGGAAGCGCTTCATAGTGTAAGTGACCAAAGCACCTATGCGATAGCTTGCACAACATGTCACTACTTTGCACTAGATAAGCATGCTTCACTAGATGTGTCTACAATCTATAAAGTCCACCTACTTGAACCCCTCTTGTTACAATCCAATCGTGGTGATGGCTATGATCTCTAATGATGCCTTTTTGATCATCAAACTCAAACACACACTGCAGATTTGTCATGTAAGAAACTAAAAGAAGGTTCTTTGTCAAACCAAGAACAAACAAGACACCATTCAACTCCAGAACATCACTTGAAGGCATCCAAAAAGAGGTGGAGCCCAATCCCATCACAATGTAAGTGGCATCATCACCCAACTCCACTTGCATCCCTCCCTGTCTCTCGAAATTTGTTGAGGATCTTCCTCTTAGAAGTCATATATCTCAATGCTTCACTGTCCACATATCATCTAACACCGGACACAATGTTGGTTGAAAGACAAGAGACCATGGAGAAGGTGGTCTCAAGCTTGGAGTCTATCTCATCCAATCCAACTACAATGTCTGCACTCCTTGCACACCTTCTTACCTTGGTTCAAAGAACATGATTCATCTTTCTTACCTTTCACAGGTACTCCTTTCTTGCCTTCCTTCCTCGTTCTCATGAAGAGTGCAAGGTCTTCTACTTCTTTCTCTTTAGCTGAACTCCTCTGCAGCCTTGTCTCTTCCTGTACAAAATCGTACCAAAGCTTCTCAAAGGTGGGAAACTTCTTATGAGCACAAATACCCTGGATAAAGGGTTTTCATGATGCGGAAAATCAATTCAATGCAATGGTCACCAACTCATCTTCAACCTTCATCCATATGGCTACAAACTAATCTCTCAACTTAGTGATCTTTAGCAAGTAGCTAGCCATGATGTCTGTGTTACTATGCGGGTGGCAGTGAACTTGTTTTTTAGGCACATTTTGCATGAAATATTCACACTCTAGTACAAAGAAATCAAGGCATCACTTTACCATCTTTTTCTCTAGAATGTGAGGTATCAAATGGTTCTTCATGGAATCAATAATGATTGTTGTTATCACAAAATCTAGCACTTATGCAAAGCCTTCACAAGATACTAAACTAGTGTAACATATAGAAGTAATCGCTATTGTCACCTAAGCAAGTACTTCCCTCGTTTAGTGAAAGATAGAGATCCAACACAAGGGAGGCTTCCCTAGCAACCTCAAGGGACCCTATAGCAAGCTAAAGGAAAGTCTACGACCCCCTATATTTGTTAGTTGATTAGCTAGGGTTGAGTTAAGGGCAAGGTCAAAGCGAGTAAGACAAGGTAATTAACTATATGAGTGTGTAACTTATTAAGACAATTAAAGATGTTATCTAAGCTAAGAAAATGAATTAAATGCCTTGAAACACTAGCTATCAAAAGAAAAATGAAAACTGAAATAAACTTGCAATGAAAGACTAGATGTTTAAGCATGTAACAAGTTTATAACAACAACAATATACCAGCTCTAAATAGTAAAATCAGCAAGAAAGTGAATGGAGATATGCCAAATGACAATGAAAAGACTTGTAGACCATTCACCAATGATTGCATGAAATAAAGAGCATGGAACTATGTTAATTGAGTGCAATGTGACAAGCCCTAATGGCCGAAAATGCAATTATTGCAGCAATGACTGTTAGAGGTGATTCCAAACAATTAATGCAAAGCGTAGGACTATGAATGCTAGGGAATGACGATGCAAATGAAAAATCCTAATGCTAACACACATCATTGGGAGAGAGAGAGATAAACTAGGGTTTTATATCACTTGCAAATGAGAAAGACTAGTGCCATCTTGAATGTTAAATTTCAGCAACCCAACACCCGAAAATTTATTTCCTAGCAAATAACTTGCTGTAATAAACTTATTACGCAGATTTGCTGAATAAAAAACATGGCTGAGTTTTAATGATTTATAGAAATAAATCAGCGGAAGCAAAACAGGAAACAAAACACATTTGCACATGTAATTTCGAGGTAAATACCCCTAGAAAAACCCCCAAGGGAAAACCAGTACTTTGATGATTTTATTAAGATAAAATCTGGGCTCTTGTCCTAGGATAATGGGACACTCGAGGAAAAATACAAAACAACAAGAATAACATATTGTAGAATGTGGTGAGTACCTGCACAAGAGATCTAGCTAGCAGAAGAACAAACACAACTTGCAAAATAGAGAAGACGAGAGAAAAATTGGAGAGAAAAGAATGAGAATTGTATTAACCAAATGAATGAATGATAATTTACACATGATATACTCTGTATAACTCAACTAATGCGCATTGGAAGAGAAGCCAATGCGCCATAGTGGTGGTCAGAGAGATTTGGACACACATAGGTAGTTACCGGAGTTCACTGCCACATAGTCCTAGTTAACTAGTCATGTAGTCTTCAATTAACTGAGTCATACATGTGGAAGTGAGAGAAACACATGCAACCGCTGGTGATAAACCGAGGCTGCGATGCATCATGACTTCCACTAGTCTAACTAAGTGTAACTGACTCTAGACTAAAGAGAATATTCTCCTAGAATGTAGGAGAGGTTCCTAAAAAATAGGAGACCCTCAATAAACATAGGAAAATGGAAAAATATCCCAGGTGTGTGTAATATCTCCAACACCTATCACACCTCAAGATTTGTCATTCAATCTTGCTGGCCACTACTTCCTTTGCTGCCCCTTGATCCCTTCCTCAGACCTTGCCCCTACACAGTTGGATGAAAGTCCTTCTCCACCCAATCAATGAGATCTCACTATCTCACGCTATATGTATCTTCTCCTCTCACCTTTGCTGCCTTTTATGATGTTTAGTTTACCCTAAATCCAAAACCCTAGATCTCCATAGCAATCAATGGCTGAGATTAGATCTCACCAACACTTTAGATCAATGGCTAGGATTTAATTTAATTCACTAATGCCAAAAACATAGGCATTTAATTAAATTAAACTCAATTAATTATAAAAATGCATTCACTTTAATAATCATTTTTTTAAAGTGAATTTCCTAAGTCTTGATAGGTATCAAGGACGACTTCCACATGTTAGACACAAAACCAATGTGGAAGTACATGTCCGATGCTACAAACATTAACACTCCCTCTTAGTGAGAAAGGTACTTCTCGAAGAGCCACTTAGAACTGGTTCTCCCTCTGACATTAGCACAATGTTGCACTGTAATGTCCCTTTCCTGAGGACTCCAAAGAGGAGGGATTAGTAGTCTAAACATCCCCTTTAGAATATAGCTAGGAAGAAATAGGGGAAAATGTTCATTTGATGTCATTTCACTCGTGAAATGTTACAATTTGAAAGTGACATTAAGTGACTAAGTGGAAAAAGGTAATTAAGCGCTTAAGTGGATATTAAATCAAAAAACTTAGGAAAATCGCTTAAGTGAAAAGTCAAAGAAGAAGTAGGGTTTAAATGGATATAAGGAGAGGAAAAGCGACCTAATGGCTCATTATTGATGATTTGAGTATTGAAACTATAGCTCTGAAGAGAAACCCATATTCAGGCGAATTTGAGGATACTTGTGGATTCCAGGAGGAAGACACCGAGGGATTGGATTCTGTGTTGAGAGACACCCTAGCCAGTCGGGGAGACCACACAGGTTTTCGATTGCTTTCATTACAGATCTACAATCAGATTGAGCGTGGAGATTAGAGATCCAGCTCCAGCAGTCAGATTCCAGCGTGAGTTCTAGAGGAGACACCAGGGGTATAGTGGGTCGCTCATCCTGAGGAGACCTAGCAAACCTAAACCCTCATAACCCATTTGAGATCAGGGGAAGGCACTTCATTTGAGCCATCCAACACATTTTTCATAGCCTTCTAGCCATGAGGGCGTTACATTCAATCAATGGAGTTGCAACGTGTTTGATAGACAGAGGAGAGCTCACAGATTCTCAGATCTACTCATCCAGAGGGCTAATGAGCCAGATTCCTTCCGACACATTGGAGAGGCAGGTAGGGCTCTCCATTCGAGACAGGTTCCATCAGATTCTAACGATGGAATCTACTTGGGCGACTCTTTCAGTGTTAGCTAGCGTGAGGGTATTCCCGACAGTTGGAGAGATTACTTCCGGCAGTGACAGAGAGATCCAGGAGCCTAGCAACAACAAATACATCCAGGGTGAGTTTCTATGGAAGAAGGCGACTTCATTGGGACATATCTCATCAGACTCAAAGGAGTCTTGTGGGTGCATGCATTAGATTCATCTTCCGACAGTAGATCGAGCGTTGCATGCTGGAGTAAACCCACGCATGTCACAAATCGGGCTTGCATGCCAATGATCTAGCAACGCATGTTAGTTTTAGGTATTGTTCCATGCTTTTAGTAGTACTCTAGTATAGATCTAGTCATTTGAAGGTCTAATTGAAGTTTGGTTTGGTTATTTTTACATGCATGCAGTCTGTGTGTGAAGTTTTGTACATGCATGTCATTATTGTAATTGCTTGGCTATTCAATATATCTTAAACAAGTTGTTCCACTTGAAACCACATGCAAAATCACCACGCATGTTAAATTCAAGTTGTCAATCGCAATCATAAACCTAAATAACCCATTCAACCACCTAAAGAGTATCATATCTGCGACAAACAGTGTCAGTAGAGAGTTAATATCCAGATCTACGGATTTGGGATATTACAAGTGGTATCGAAGCTTTAGTCATGCCAACTTGTGGCTAAAGTTTCCATGAGTTCAACAGAGAGCCCAGGGGGCTGTGAGCATATAGGTGACTAATTCGTCACTTATAGCAGGCACAAAGAGAGGAGAGGACCAAGATCAGATTATCCCCCCTTTCCTCAGAGTTCAGAGGCACAACGGGAAGCATAAATAAGGGCAGAGCATGAGGCAGAGCTTGAGGCAGAGAGGAGGATGGGAGACAGATATGAAAGGCCAGAAGGTAGTGGCAAAGCACTCATGGACCCAAAAGCGGTCTTCGTGCAGGTTCTTAACAATTTGGTGATCAGTCAGCAGGCCATGACTCAGTCTTTGGCACAGATGGCAGATAGATTGGCTACATGAAACATTCCAGGAGCAAATGTCCTCCATGCAACACATGGGAACTTATGGGTAGGTAGTAGACCCCATTCACCTACTCGCACCTACACATCTGTTGATGATTACAACTGCGTGAGACATCCTCCAGGACACAAACTGATTGAGTCGACCTGAGAGAGAGTCCATGAGTTGGGTGTGTGGTTCCTATCTGAGACAAAACTGGAACGTAGTGATGGCCTCCTCCTTATAGAGAGTTGAGAAGAACTCTAGATGATTCTACTGTGCAACATAGTGAGAAAGGAGATCTGCTAAGTTGGACGTGCCTGTGGCTGAGCACAAGGTGAACGTGTGAATTCCCATGAGCTGGGTGCATCGTTATGAGACAGAGATGAAGACGATGTATTAGCCTCCTCTGAGCAGAGAGTTGAGATGATGAACTCCAGATGACTCTCCTGTGTAATGCAGTGGGAAAGAAGATCTGTTGAGTTGGACGTGCCTGTGGATGAGCACAGGTGAACGTGATCCTAGTGGCTGAGCACTAGTGAGTGTGGTTCTCCTGTGAGATGTAGTGAGATAGAGATATGGACATCCCTATGGATGTGCCCCTAGTGGCTGAGCACTAGTGGGTGTGTGAGATCCCTTGCTATATTGTTTAAGAGTCAGACTTACCTGTAACCCTAATTGTAATTAAAGGGTACAGGTCGACCCCACCTTAATATATTAAATAATTAATGTAAAAGATAATTAATATGGTTATTATTAATTATATTGTGAGTTAGAGAGGTTGGCCCTGTTGTGCTAATAGACACTTCTGTTGACAGGTTCAGTCTAATATAATTAAAGGTAAATTCCCCATTGAGGGATCATATCTTTTGTGTGAGTTTGGAAATTTTAGCAAGTACATCTTGGGAAAAGTGCGCACCTCTCTTGGGCGCTAGTCTTCTAGGGTTTGTGAGCACCTTTTTGTGTGCTAGGTTTTCGTAGTGGTGGAGGTCTTTCTCTTGAAGAATATAGCAAAGGATTGGCTGTGTTTTCTTCCCTTGTTGAGAAGGGTTTCTCAGGATACTTCTTGTGTACTTGTGCATGGTGTTTCTTCTTGTGATCTTGGTTGCTGCAACACAATTGTTTATGGTTTAAGTAAATACTAAAATGGAATGAACTTCATGCTTAAACCTTGCTTATTGAAAAATCAACAACATCATCCAGTAGGATTCCCAGGCCACTATTCCCTAGCTTTCAGAGGACACTTCCAGTAGCAACACAACAACCAGTAGCACAGAGACCGACCACACATGCATAGGATATTGCTGATTACAGAAGAGAGTATGCATCCCTAGGGCCTGAGTTCCATAATGACATGACTTTAGTAGAGTATTGCAGACTTAGACGCATGAACTGTCCTAGAGATCCTCAGAGGGGAGGACAACAACAACAGCATGGACATAACATGGAGTTCATTCAGAAAGTAGGAAAACTCACTATACCCTCTTTCGATGGATCATCCAGATGTACTGCCAGAGTTTGGGTACAAAAACTTGACACGTACTACAAGCTCAACCAGATGATAGAAACTGAAGCCATTAGTTTCACTACTTTGCATTTAGAGGGAGAGGCCCACGAGTGGCGACACCATGGATTGGTGATGTTGGGTCATAATCACATCACCTCATACAAGGAGTTTATGGAGAGACTTATGGACAGGTTTGACAGGAGGGATCCARAGATCCACTTCAGGGCTTAGCCCAGTTGAGGCAAACTGGTACACYTGATGCATTTGTCACAGAGTTTCAGAGAATAGCTGTGACAGTGACAAACATTTTAGAGCCTAGACTGATCATGCTTTTCACAGAGGATCTCATAGAATCCTTGAGAGGATGGGTGAAGGCCTACAGACCTCACAAAACCCTTTGTGCCACAGAAGGACCGAGATAGGAAACCATTCTAGAGAGAGTGGAARRGTAAGGAGAAGTTGGATTATGATACGAGGCATGAGCTTATGAGGAAGAAGTTATGCTTCAACTGCAGAGAGCCATGGGTCCCCGACCATAGGTGCATGGGCAAGGGACAAATCCACTACATTGAGGTTGCAACAGACAGTGATGAGGAGCAGGGAAGTCTGGCACATGATAGTGAGTCCACTAGCTTAGAGAAGGAGCCATTGCATGAGGAGGAGCAACCTCCAAGGAGACCACCGACACCGGTAGTGGCACAGCCATCGGTAGAGCCACAACCTCACGAGAAGGATAAGAGGCGAGCACCAATGAATGAAGGAGTCATAACGACCCTTTCTGGAGTCCCTAGGTATGACACACTCAGGATCAGAGGGAATATTCAGGGAAAACGCACCATTGCCTTGATAGATGGTGGGGCAACCCACAATTTCATTGATGCTGCATTGGTAGCTAGGAGAGCACTACAAACTGAGGAGTTTGAGGGTTTTGATGTTGCAGTAGTTGATGGACACACGGTAGAGTGTTTGGATCGAGTTCCAGACTTAGAGGTACATATGGGCAACTACACAATGAAGGATACATTCTATGCGTTTGACCTTTCTGACACAGATGTCGTATTGGGAGTCCAATGGTTGATCACCTTGGGAAAGATTTCTACCAATTAACAAACACTTGAGATGGGATTCAGAGACACTGAGGGGAAGAAGATTGTACTGAGGGGTATGTCGATAGGGGCAACCAGGACAGTGTCAACAAAGAGGATGGAGAGGATCTTCAGACATGGAGGAGTAGCAAATGCAACAGAGTATGTGATCACCACGCAGAGGGATTCAAACAGTCGCCAATATTATGAGGCAGAGATCAGGGCTTTGTTGAGTTAGGATGAGGAGGTTTTTGGTCCGATGCCGCCAGGGAGACCCCCAGACAGAGGGTTGGAGCACACCATCGAGATGGAGGGTGCAAAACTAGTGATTACAACACCCTATCGTCATCCTAGGAGGTTCAAGGATTAGATAGAAAGAACAATTAAGGAATTGCTAGCGATGGGACACATCAGGCCTAGTAGTAGTCCATTTCCTTCTTCAGTAGTCTTGGTCATGAAGAAGGATGGTACTATGAGAATGTTTATAGATTATCGTGCTTTGAACAAAAAGACAATCGAAAACCAATATCGTATCCCACACATTGATGAGTTGATGGATGAACTGTATGTTGAAATTTTGGTATGCTCGTTTAAACATAGACAATGTCAAATCATTGTCACCCAACCATAGGAATTAACATATGCCACCCCTGAGCACACTAACCTTTACTTAGAATAATTCCGGCAAGCCTACTCTTGAACCAACAGATAAACCCTAGTTGCTCACTGCAACAACAACTCAAGACAAGTAGAGCGCTCCTTCTCCAAGGGTAGCACACAAGAGAGAGAGTCTTCATGTCCACATAAAAAGTGCCATACACAACTACAACAACTGCAGCTGCACTACTCTCTCTCTCAAACTTTTTGCCATACTTAACAAGAATATCACCAAGAAAATCACCAAGAGTATCACCATCATAGCCGCACATTAGCCATCTAGCTGGCAAACACCTCCAACACTAGTGGTTGGCCCTCCAATTAGTAACCTTCGATGCTATTGATCGACACTCTAACTGGGAATCATTTTTGACACTACATGTCGACATCTAGTTCAACAGAACTAGTAACTCCTCAGCTCACACAAAATCTGACTCAAAAATTTAACACTCCTTAACGAGGAAGGTATTCCTCTTGGCACGATCATCATCACTACTTTTGCGCTTCTGCACACCTCGGCCATTGTCTTGTTGAATTTTTTCGAATCCATACATCATAAGAAGATCTGCACTTTCACTGGAGTAGTGTACCAGCCTTTGTTGGAGTAACATACCAACCTGCGCTGGGGTAACATACGATCCTGCGTTGGAGTAGCATACCGACCTTCGTTGGGGTAACATACCAGCCTGCGTTGTAGTAGCATACCAACTTGCGCTGGGGTAACATACTAGCCTACTTTGGAGTAGCATATCGACCTCCACTGGAGTAACATACCAACTTGCGTTGGCGTAGCATACCAACCTGCGCTGGGGTAACATACCAGCTTGCAATGGAGTGGCATATCAACCTGTGCTGGGGTAGCATACTAGCCTGCGTTGGAGTAGCATACCAACCTGCATTGGGGTAGCATACCAGCCTGTGTTGGAGTACCAACCTGCGTTGGAGTACCAACTTGCGTTGGGGTAGCATACCAGCTTGTGTTGGGGTAGCATACCATCTTGCGTTGGGGTAGCATACCAGCCTGTGTTGGAGTACGAACCTGCGCTGGGGTAGCATACCAGACTGTGTTGGAGTACCAACCTGCGTTGGGGTAGCATATTAGCTTGCGTTGGAGTACCAACCTGCACTGGGGTAGCATACTAGCCTGTGTTGGAGTACCGACCTGCGCTGGAGTAGCTCCCACTACCAGGGATCTCATCACTTCCTTCTACTGGGGAACACATCACTTCTCACTGTTGGAGAAAAAACATTTGGACCACTCCAAGCTTGTCCCTGACAGAGTCTTGGTCAACATATCTACTACCTGTTTGTCGGTAGCAATATACTGGAGCAAGTGTCTCATCATAGTCTTTTCCCTCTTGCTGGGAGAATCCTCTGGACACAAATCAGGTTTTGTACATCTCTAGACTAATTATCTGCAACATGCTTGATCTTGTAGATCAACTCGAAAGTCACCACTTACTTCCCTTCTGGTCTCGAAACCAAGGAAAAGATATGTATCCCAGTCCTTCTGACAAGCTTCCTCCTCGGTCACTATAGCAAATTTTATTGAAGCAAGGGAATATTCCCATAAGATCTCATATCTCCTCGAAGCCTCTAAAGCTTCCATCTAAACTTCTCAACCCATGGCATTTGTCTGTCAGTTCCGGAAGACGTCTCTCTCTTCCATCTGAACTTGAAAGTCTCCGAGTCTCCATTCCCCCTTTGAAGGTTGACTCCCTCTGAGTCTGTATAATCTTCAGAGCCATCTGCTCCTCATGATATGGCTCATCAATGTTGCATCCTGCAAAGTTTCATGGAACCACGCTGGTCTCTTCTTGGTTACTGCGACGATTCTGGGTAGGCCCTTTTGTCTCTACTAACTCTTCCTAGTGATCTGAAGAGTGATCAACTACACTAGAGGGATTTGTTCGGTCATCTTTGGAGCCTTCTGCTCCTTACAATCAATCTCCATATGAGATACTATGTATCTCGCAAAAGTACCCTGCTTCGTCTTCTTCGTCTTTGGTACATGGATGTATATGGTCGTGTATACCACTTCTTATCTGGATAGTCTGCTCCATGTCTCAAACTATAGACCATCTAATATGTTGTCTCCTGCAACCATCACTATAGCTTTTCTTAGAGTTATCACCTGTGCCCTGCCCGGAACAAGGACAACAAAGGGAAAAACAGTAGACAAGAATAATACTCTTATAATAATAAAAACAAGAACGAGAACAATAATCACAGTAGCTCCTTCTCATAGCTATTGCTTGTGACCTGCCTAGAACAAAAACCAAAATAAAAATACAATAATAAGTAATAGGAACAACACTCTTCTAGTGATGTGATCAATCATTCCTCCATGGTAACCTGCTCAGAACAAGAAAACAAGAACAAAAAATATAATAGCATTTTCATAAGAACATATCTATGTCAACAAGAATAAAAAAAAACAATTTCATGGTAATCATCATATTATTACCAAGGTGATCTACCTGGAAGCAAAACAAGAAGTATCTCCTAGAGGGTATGTTAGTTCATCTTGCAAGCATTTATATCAATAATACTCAGATGCTGCTTGCTATCCCCATTTTGTGGATAACTAAGGAGATTATGTCTCGAGGTCCTCAGGTTGCAGATATGGAGTGCTGAGAGACTACATGACCAACAATACCCTTTGCACAGATGGAAAACCCACTCACCACTACAGATGGTCACAAGTTTGTAGATGACATCCACCACACCAGCTGGCTTTCGGAAGGTAGTGGGCCTTGCTCCATGAGGTACAAGTCAGTGCTATGGTGAGCATCATTTCAATATTTAATCCATTTGATTATGTTGTATCTTAGATTGCTCTAGATTTCATGATATATGCTTGGACAATATGCTTTTTGCCCTGCTTCGCCTTGGTGGTTGACATTGTGCTCTAGTAAGTGGTTTTTCTTTAGGGATGGGTTTGCTACTTGGAACTCCCTTAATGAGCCGCCATCGTACCGTTCTCGACCATACTTACCACTTTCCATCATTGTTCCCCTCCATTTCCTTATCTCTTGGGATTTTAGGGTGTATTGACCCAAGAAGGGGTTGTCCCTCATTCTATGGGAAGAAGAGGCTGAAGGCCCAGAGGGGTTGATGTTGGGTATGTTATCCCCGTTTTCTAGGGATAACTAGGAGATCATGTCTCGAGGCCCACAGGTCCTAGACATGAAGTACTGAGAGCAGGATTGACCTGAGCATGGTCCTGGAGGGCCCATCTTTCTTCTTCTTCGCCAGACTTGTCCTGTCAGCAGCAACAATTTCCATCACCATCGGCTTGGACTTGCATCAGAGAAGGCTCTTGCTTCATGAGGTAATTGGTCCAAGGTATCATGGTATGTGTCATGTTTGATCGTTATAACCTTCTTATATATGCATCAGGTTCCTTACATTTCTGATGACTG
>ML777515.1:653485-664522 GCA_009831015.1 Picea engelmannii
CAACACTCAAGAGATCAAGGAAATGCCAATTAGAAGAAGTGTATGAAGAAGAACCTGTAGCTCCCAGAGTTGTAGAACCCATGAAGGAAGTTGCAGTTACCTCTGATGATGAGATTCCAGAAGATCATGATATGATAGAATCTCAAGAACCTCCCCGTTTGACGATCACTCACAAGAGAAAGCCAGCTTGGGCTAGAGAACTTATTCAAGATGCAGAGAAATATGGTGCCCCAGAAGGAACCATGAGACAAAGCAAGAAACCTAAGCCATTCTCCAACTATGTGGCCTTGATGTGTGATTTCATAGATAAGGAACCTACTTGCTTTGAAGAAGCCATTCAGAAGAAAGAATGGATGAATGCCATGACAGAAGAATACCAATTCATTATAAAGAATGATGTGTGGGAAGTAGTTCCCAAGCCAAAGAACAAAGCTGTGGTATCTTCCAAGTGGATATACAACATAAAACATGCAACACATAGAAGTACTGAAAAATATAATGCAAGATTTGTGGCTTGTGGATTTTCTCAAAAGGAAGGTATTGACTATGAAGAAACACTTGCTCCTGTAGCAAGATACACTTCTATCAGAACCATCATAGCTCTTGCAGCCAAAATGAAGTGGAAGTTGCACTAGATGGATGTGAGAACAACTTTCTTAAATGGTGTTATTGAAGAAGTGTACATAGAACAACCACACGGGTTTGAAGTTGAAGAGAAAAAATCATGTCTATAGGTTGAAGAAAGATCTGTACGAGTTGAAGCAAGCTTCGAGAGCTTGGTATGGCCGAATGGATAGTCTCCTGACGAGTTTGGCCTTTACCAAGAGTAAAGCTAATTCTAATCTTTACTTAAAGGTTATGAATGATGATCCAGTTGTATTGCTACTATATGCAGATTATTTATTCTTGACAGGAGAAGAAAAGCTCATCACAAATTGCAAAAAGAAGCTCGCTACAGAATTTGAGATGAAAGACCTAGGCTCGATGCATTATTTCTTAGATCAAATCCCCTTTTGTGGATTGATCAAGTCGGGTCTTGTATAAGATCAAATCCCCTTTTGTGGCTTGGTCAACATGTATTTGTATGGTGGTATTTGTAAAGTCGGCCCTTAGTAATTGTAAAGTGGTTTTAGCGACTTCTGAGAGAAGTCGGGTCCACCAAGTGAAGAGTCGCAACCCTAGCGCCACCTCACAACTTGTATTTATATGTGAGGATGGTGTCTCATTTGAACACAGTCACTCACTCATCTAGTGCGCATATCTTGAAGACAGTTGCAGTTGCAGGAATAAGTCTAACGAAGGAGAAGAGAGGCGCATGCTTGGTCTTGGTCTATCTTTGGTGTTTTGGTCTTAGTCTTAGTCTTGGCATTGTACTAGCAATCTATTATTGATGAAGTTTTTTTGGGTTTTCTTCCCCATGAGGGTTTCCCAGGATAAAATAATGTGTACCTTGTGATTGTGTTTCTTTCAATGATCCTCTTTATACTGTCTTTTTGGAAATGCATTGAATGCTCATGAAATTTCGAAATAACCTAATAACAACAGTAAAACTTAACAACAACTTAAGTTTTAGACCTAAAATGATGGATTTAATTGTAAAGTGGACAAACTAAGGCTTGGGTTTCCTTATATAAATATGAGGCAAGTCATTTGTCACAAATCATAACTCATCCCTTGAGCATTTGCTCATGGACTGAAATTTCGACCCTCTTGGGCAATTTGCTATCTTTCTTTGTGATGTCATAATGGATGCAACACTTGTTATTTGGAGCAATAAAGGCCAACGACTTCTCTTGGTGGTGTTTCTTTGGCATTTTATGGATGATATCTTGGTAGTAAGGGTATGTTGCATGCTATCTCTTGGATTGGTGAGTAATTTTATGCAATTTATTGTCATTTTACTTGTTCAAATTCAAGAAATATATCTAAAACCATAGGAGGAGTAAAAGGGCTCACACCCTCCACCAAGGTTTAATTTTCTTTGTCATTGAAAGGCTACAAGGCTTGCCTCAAGGGGTAAGAACGTTTACACCCTTGTTGCAAAGCTTGGCTAGGGTTTGTTTTCTCTTGGAAGTAAGAGGGTTTACACCCCTAGAGAAATCATTAAAAACCTAGTTTATCTTGGATGTTAAGCTAGACGATTTGGAAGGATTGTTGTTGGGGTTTTATAAGGGTTTAACTCTCAACAAAGATCTCTTCTTCCTCTTCGTTTAACTTGTCTTCCAAGGAAGAGACTCCATTCACCCAATAATAAGGCACTAATCTTTGCATTGGAGATTGAATATTGTTGCATCAGTAAACATGAGTTTTGAGATATTGAATTGTTCAAGTTTGGATTTAAATTTTACATGCTTTAAGCTATCTTGTGGCCTAGGGGCGTCTTGATTTGCTAAGTGATTGAGCTGTTGTAACAAACATTAAGCTATAGCAGATAGGGTTGTAGCAAACTCACTCTCTTACTCTTTATTCACTTTTCTAGCGTTGAAATTCACTCGCAAGCTGTGATAATTGATCTATTGTTTAAGAGCTATTGTTTGGGTGGCTTACTTGCAGATTTTAGTGGTTAGAAATTGCTGCTGTAGCAAACGTTTCCTACAGCCACAAGGGTGTTACAAAACACTACTGATAACATTCCTTAACAACCCTCTTTTGCTATCAAAGTCTTGTTTTAAACATTGGAATATTATCTACTAATTGCAAGCTTTATTTTCCAATATCATATACTTGATTTTGATTGTTTAATTTGCAGCTGTTATAACTTCTTCATTGCTGATATATTTTGGGACAACAAGGTTTCTTGTTGATTCCCCACTTGTCTTGATGCTTATATCATCATATTTAGTCTTGCTTTGGTTTGTCTAACACTGTTTTGTAGGAACAAAACCTTGGAAACCATTGACCAACTCCAAAGACTCTCTCCTCAAGCCTCAAGTTCATCTCAGACCTTGACTTATAGGGGTGTTCTTCTAGCTCCTTGCTTCCTCCCTTGCAATCCCCCTCGGGTCACCCGAGAAGCCTCCCTTGTGTTGGACTTGTCCTTCATTAAAACAAGGGGGATATCTATTGAGGTGATTGTGATAGGTGTTCCCAGTTGTGTCACACATTTGTTGCTTCGGTTGGGCATTTCCCAAACTACAAACTGTGCAATAACAAATCCACAGTCCATTCTCCTTTAGGAGAAACATGATCCTCGCTTTCCATGGAAGAAAGTTAGAGGCACCCTCCAATTGGTTCCCATACCTCAAATCAACTACTGCTATCTCCAATATTTGATCTATACTGGGAAAACACTAAAAAAATATGTGCCTAGTCCTTCAGGCATGAAAACCAAAGATGATCTCTGGTTGCTTGGATCCTTGCCCGAGACCCACTACCTGTTGCTCAGACCCCTGCCCGAAGCTGCCCAAGATTTCTACAGTCTCCCCGAGGCTTGACAACTTGTGCGTTGTCTTGCGGTGCCTCTTTAGCTCCTTGGCGACTGTTGTGGCCCGTCAACCTGCTGCCCTGCAGCTCGCAGCTTCCCCTGCAGCGACTATGGTGGCCCTGCGGCGACTGTGGCAGCTCTACAACTTTGTCTGCTGGATTGTCCCCTGCGACAGCTGTGACAGCTCTGCGRCGCTGTCTGTTGGATTGGCCCCCGCGAAGGTTGTGGCAGCTCTGCGACGCTGTCTGTTGGATTGTCCCTCGCGACGGTTGTGGCAACTATGCGGCGTTGTCTGCTAGATTGTCCCCTGTGGTCGACTGCCCTAGCTTGGCTGGCTAGTGACTAAGCCTTGTCGGTGGCTGGCTCAGCYAACTGTTGGCGACTCCACTTCTTGGCAGCTGCCCCGGTGGCTGTTGTGGCAACCCCTTCCCTGCACTCGTGACCACCTAGACTTCTGCCTCTGCTCCCTCCATCACCCAGTCGACCTGTCCAACTCGTGAGATTCACACGACCCCCTTGCCTGTTGTCTACGCCTAGCCTCCACATCCTCTGTCGTTCTGACCTTTCACTAGCTCTGTCGACGAGTATGGCTGCAGCTCGAGCTTCCACCTTTGCCGACTGTCTTTGGTAATTCCTTAGCCTGTGGATCAGTACTTTTGCACGATTCTTCCACAAGCCCAATACTCACGACAATCCTTTGCCCAGCAGCCCAATTTCTCCTCTACGAACATATTGCAGTACAGAGTGGCCATACAATGACTATACAGTGTACTATTTCTCTTTTTTATTTTTTTTTAAATTTCTGGATTTAACTTTATCCTGCAACCAACAAAAAAACGTTTTTGTGTGCTGCAAACCACGTTTTCGTGCAACCTGGTTCTCCCTCTAAACCACGACTCTGATACCATGTTAAATTTCCTTTAACCCAACACCCGACAATTACTTACAAATAGATCACTTCTATTGAATAAAAGCAGAGCTGAGTTATTAACGAAACATTATAGCGGAAGCATAAATAGGAAACCAAACACATTGCACACGTAACGTTTTGGATAAAAACCCCTAGAAAAACCGCTAGGGGAAAACCAGTACCTTGTTGATTTTAATAGATAAAATCTAGGCTCCCATCTTGGGATAATGGCCCACTTTAGGAATAATACAAAACAACAAATAATCTAGCCTATCAAACCTGGTTGCTATTCCTTTGTTGCCCCTTTGCTCCTTTCCTGAGACCCTGCCCTTGCACATTTGGATGAAAGTCCTTCTCCACCTAATCAACAAGATCTCCTATCTCACTCTGTGTACATGTCTCCTCCTCTCACATAGGATGCCTTTTATAACCTTGAGTTTACCCTAAATCCAAAATCTTAGATCTCCAAAGTGATCAAAGCCTGAGATTAATTATCACCTTCACTTTAGATCTAATGGCTAGGATTTAATTTAATTACTAATGCCATATACTTAGGAATTTAATTAAATTAATTTGACATTAATTCAAAAGTACATTCACTTAAATAATTAACTTATAAAGTGAATCTCCTAAGGTTGAGAGGCATTAAGAACGACTCCCCCTTGTTAGACACAAACCGACCTGGAAGTACCTGTTCGATGCTACATACATCAACATTCTGAACTATTTGCAGACAGTTTCCCACAGATGCCTTCCATTACATTCTCAACTCGCTCACATCAGATGACATGGTGCATTACACACTAAGTTACATTGTTTTGGTACTTCATATTGAGTGATAATGTCCATGTTTTGGGCATGAAAATGATGATCATGGGTTGAGTTGGATTATGAATCATGATGCTTTGAATTTATACTTTTTTCCTTGGTTCACCTTGGTGTTCATCATCGTCTCCTACTCAAGTGTTGTCACTCTTGGGAAAAGTTGTACTACCGGGGGGCCTTAATAGGGGTAACATGTTCATATTCCTTACCATACATAACATATTCCATCTGTCATTTCTCCATTGACCTTTCTTTTGTGTTGGTTGTTACATGTATCCCAAAAAGGTTCATGCTTCATAATCCCATGAGAACAAGGGGCTTGAATGCCTGAGGTTAATGCAGCTTGATAAAAAGAGCAAATGTTATATTCAAAATGCAAGGCAAATAGCCAAGAAAGATAAAGCATGAGTAATACTCCCTCTCTAATAGGTCACCACCCGAGTCCTATGCAATGAATGCATATCTAAAAAGGGACTTAGCAAATGAAAATCAAAAGCGAAAAATGTTAAATCAATGAAGAAAAAGGCAAAAGGGGTTTGGAAAGACATAATGTCAAGGAAAGGGCACCTCATTGCATACGTGCACCCTCTACAAAGGCATTCATGTGGATGAATATCTTATGTGACCTTGCATGTTAGTGGCATCCACCTATGAAGTAAACCCCAAACCATATCACATGCCATTGCACATACTCCTTGATGGGTTCTTTGGGACATGGTTCTTATCTTGGGTACTAGCACACCTAATAGGGGGTAATAATGATCCACCCATACCTAAACTTGACAAATTGTATAACTTTGTAAGCTAGTGTGAAGTTTGAAGAGGATACCTAAAGAGATCTATCTAATGGCTTTTGCATTGACATGACTCATTTTGTTTGTTGTGCTTGAATTGTGTACCTTGCCTATGGTCTTCATGGTGCATGGGACTACATGAGCCCCTTGGCTGATGGATTGTACATAGAGACATGCTTGATTGACACTTGGATCATTTGGAGGACATTGAGGGGCTACTAGCACACTTTCTTGGAGGTTGTCCCCACCACTTGAGAGAGGTCATTTCACACTTCTAGGAGGATGTTGAGCCTTTTGATGACTTGGCTCCCTTGACAAGACACCCTAGCACACATGGGGCACACATGGGGTGTGATGTGCCTACTTTTGATGTTGGGACATTGCACTTTGATGATGATTTGACACCTCTTGATGGGATGTTGCACCTTTTGAGGAGACATTGGGCTTCTTGTTGATGATATCGAACCTTTTGATGATACATCACACTTTTTAGAGCGATAACACCACTTGGAGATGAAACGTTGCATCCCTTCATGGCAACATTTAACTTTTAGAGCTGCTACACCTCATCTTTGAGTGAGCTGTCCATTTCTTCATGCCACACATGTGAGTTTGAGAGCACATTTATGAGGGGCGATTTGATGTTTCAGCTACTTTACTTCATCTTGGAGGCATCGTTTGGGGTCTTAGTGACCTATCCACTCATGTATCATTTATATTTTATGTCTATTGGCCTTATATCTAGGCTTTATGAGAGATAAGGCATTATTTTATGTTTTTAGGGATTCTAATGGATGAGGAGGGTGCTTGATCTCCCATATAAATAAGAGAAGCACTTCTCACATGTAAATCATTGCTACTTGTGGTGATACATTGCTACTTTTCTACTTCTACATTCTCTCTTATAAAAATGCTATGGATGGCTAGTAAGATAGATAAGATAATAAGATAATTTATTAATGTCAGACTAAGCTTTTTGAAACCATCAGACTGCTTGCTGACCTCAGTGCTCCTGTGACCTATCCTTATATCTATCATGGAGGAATCACTCAATTGTTTGGTTTCAAGACTGATACCTAGGATTCCATAGATTGATTTCCCATTGAATCAGAGCGAGGTGTGGATGCAGTTCTTTCTGAGACAGGATTGTTGCTTTATATAAAGTTTTCTGGGGTGTAGTTGGAAGAAGGGAACTTGTTGCCTGTTTTTAATTGGCAGAGGAGAGATAGCTTTCCCATTCTACTGTCTGCTTCTCAAGTTAGCTCTGCCTCTGTTGTTTATCATTGTTTCGAATGATGTCAAAGAGTCAATGTTATCATCTTCTGGAATGAGAATACTCAAGAGCATAGCAATTTGCATGGCCAGTGTTATCTTCTTATCTGTTATGCTTCAAAGTGGGTTAAACAATTGGTTTAGTCTTTTGTTTTATGCTCAGTATCATGCATCAGAAACAAACATTTAAGGGTTGAGATAAAGCATTTTTTCGTTTGATAAAATGGTTCAAATCTTCATTTATGATCAACTGTTTGGTGGTTCAGTGTCCCTTATTTTCCCTATTTTTATTAAGGAGCCCTAATTTCTGATCTTTGATTTCCAACTTATATGTTTTCTCTTGAAAAGTTAGTCTTGCTTCTTTAGTTCTCAGCACTGAGCATGGTAATACTTCTTTATTTGTTTTTTAGCTGTGCAACTCAGCCTAAGTAAGATTTATAAAGCACTTTTCTTTGCCAAGGACGCTGTTTCTCTTTTTTATCGTTTTATTTGAGAAGCTGTAACTTTTTTTTGATCATTCATTTGCTAAGCATTGTCTGATATATTTTGTCTGGAATCTGGATTATTTGATGGTGATAACTTTAAGGAACCAATCTTTTTTTGTTGTGCAGAAACCTTGGTGAAGATTTGTTTGTTAAAATTTTTAATTTTGAAGGTTTTTCTTTTTTTTGGTTCTTTAAAAACCAATTTCCTTTGGTTTGAATGAATTTTATAGAAAAAATGGTGAAAAGTGACTAATGTGGTCCTGAAGAAATTCAGGTAGATATTTCATTTTTAATTAGTCAATCTTTTGTGGGGAAATTCAGAAAAGATATTCAATTACCCAATATTAGCCCACTAAGATTCTTTTGGAATTGGTTTAACTTAGTGACTGTTTTTTGGGCTGGATCTGATGCAGGTAGAATTTGCTGGAGGACCATTGTGTTGGGTAACTCGCACCTTCTCTGCATGTGCAGGTAATTACATTAATGTTTCCTATTCAGTGATATAATTTATATTTTTCCCCTTTTTCTTATTATTTTCATGTCATAGGGGGAGGAGCATTTTGCAATGGTCAACAGATTCATGTTAGTTCCACCAATGAGGTATTTACGCTTATGTTTTTCTATGCTCTTGAGTTTTTCATTGTGTTATTTATATGTGATCTTCCCATAGATACCACCTAGCAACTGCCTAGGGAAAAATCTGCCTTGACCAAGTTGAGCTTTCTTTTATGGCAATCCAAAGAGTCTAGAAAAGCACGAAAGAATTAATTCAGAGCCTTGATGACCATAATGGGTTTGATAGAGCAAGTCTTGGCTGAGAAATAAGCATGACTAAAATTCATTGATAAGAACCATTTTGGTGAGAGATGAATACCAGGGTGGAAAACTCAATTTCACAAGTAGATTTTAGAATCATTTGAGATGCTAGGACTAAGGAAACGATATTGTATAATGTAGTGTCATCATTTGTTCCAGAAGTTGGAGACTTATCTTATATCTTTCCAGCATCAGACTCTCACTTTGTATCACTGTCCCTAGGATACTGCTATATATATCTTTTGGTGTTGGTTAGATCTAGTGATTAGCTTAGTTAGATACTTATCTATGCTGCACTTTTTCTTTAGCTTCCATTATCTTGTTTTCAGCATTACCTAGGAGTTGCTTTTGCACTCCCACATTGTACTCACATTGGATGTATCTTTTAGTCCCATTGACCTACTTTTTTGGTCATTTGTTGGACATTAATAAAATTATCTTATCTTAACTTACAATCATTTCAAGTCAGATATTCTCAGACTAACGATCGTTATAATGTTTTTATAGATCATGAAGTGCACATATAGATATCCATCATTACATTTGCCTGCTACACACTTAGATCTGCATGCCGGTCCTCAGATCTGCAAGATGTACCTGTTGGTACCTCATATCTGCTAGGTTTGCCTGTTGATGCCTCAGATCCGCACTAGATCTGTCCACTGGTACCTCAACTCTGCACCAGATCTAACAGATTTCCGTTAGTACCTCAAATCTGTTAGATCTTCTTGCTGGTACCTCATATCTGTACTAGATCTGTCCACTGGTACCTCAGATTTACTAGATTTTCCCACTGGTACCTCAGATCTGCACTAGATTTGTCTGCAAGTACCCCAGATCTGCACTAGATTTGTCCGCAAGTACCTCAAATCTACTAGATCTACGTGCTGGTACCTCAGATCTACACTAGGTCTATCTACTGGTACCTAAGATTTGCTAGATTTGTCCGCTGGTACTGTTATCCCCATTTTGTGGATAACTAAGGAGATGATGTCTCAAGGCCCTCAGGTTGCAGATATGGATTGCCGAGAGACTACATGACCAACAATACCCTTTGCACAGATGGAAAACTCACTCACCACCACAGATGGTCACATGTTTGCAAATGGCATCCACCACACCAGCTGGGTTTCGGAAGGAAGTGGGCCTTCCTCCATGAGGTACAAGTCAGTATTATGGTGATCATCATTTGAATATTTAATCCATTTGATTATGTTGTATCTTAGATTTCTCTATATTTCATGATATGTGCTTGGACATTATGCCTTTTTCCCTGCTTTGCCTTGGTGGTTGTCATTGTGCCCTAGTAAGTGGTTTTCCTTGGGGATGGGTTTGCTACTGGGAACTCCCTTAATGAGCCATCATATCGTTCTTGACTATACTTACCACTTTCCATCATTATTCCCCTCCATTTCCTTATCTCTTGGGATTTGAGGGTATATTGACCCAAGAAGGTGTTGTCCCTCATTCTATGGGAATAAGGGGCTAAAGGGCCAGAGGGGTTGATGTTGGGTAAAAGGTAAAAGCCTTATATAAACCTTCCAGATGCTTCGCCCAGGGATCACCCAAGAAAACAATGAAACGCTTACCTTTGAATAAAGGGGACCCACAATATAATAAAGAAATGCTTGAAAGGTTAGTTGAAGGATAGGAGGTCTCATCCCGAATCG
Organism: Picea engelmannii; assembly: GCA_009831015.1. Lineage (NCBI taxonomy): Eukaryota > Viridiplantae > Streptophyta > Pinopsida > Pinales > Pinaceae > Picea > Picea engelmannii. The sequence continues at coordinate 663,682 of ML777515.1, forward strand.
ACCTATCACGTCCATGGATATCTAGTGGTATGACATTGTCATCATCTGGTCACCAAACCAGGGCAATGGCTCTCAGTTGCATGGCTGAGAGAAAGGGGCTCTCATCACGAGCCAACCTTTTCATTTCCATTAGGTGTTTGTGGGTGACATTGCCATTACCTGGTCACCACGCCAGGGCAATGACCTTCAATCTCTCCTTATGCTATTATGAAAGAAAGAAAGATAAAAGGCAATTGATGGGCTTGGAAAAAGTGCATTGCAGACGAAGGTACCACACACCCTCTACAAAGACACCCATGAATGAGACACTACGACCCCTTGTATGTCATGAGCCCTATGCCCATTGAGTCTTGGCCCCAACCACCTGATACACTTTACATGGCTTAGAGAGGGACCTCTTGGAAGCTCTTCTTAACCAAGGGCAAGATCTACCCAATAGGACACCTCATCAACCCTCCCATATTTAAGCTTGACAAGTCGCATAGTATCTTTGAGTTGTTAATTGTTTGATATAGTGATCTTTGATGCACATGCTTAGATGGATTATTTATTGATTGGATTCACTTATCATGATGTTATGACTTGAGATCCTTGGAGGGCATGCTCGTTTGTCTTTGCAGGACCTAGTTGGTGGACAATTTTGGGAGAACAAGCCTAGCTTGGGCTTCCATGGGGCTACAAGCCCATGTGATGTCCCGTTCCCAAGAGTAGGCCAGCAGGGAATGACTTAGTAGTCTATATGTTCCCATAGACTATAGTCAGGCACAAACAGGGAACAAGATGGAGAAATAAGGAGGAATTGATGGCTAAACGATGAATTAAGCCAAAATACTTAGGAAAA
>ML777515.1:676889-688059 GCA_009831015.1 Picea engelmannii
CTGATGGCAATGTCATACTGCTAGGTACCCATGGACCTAATAGGCTGGCTCATGATGAGACCCCCTATCCTTTGGTTAGGTCTTGTTTTATTATTTTTTAGGGTTCCTCTTGTTTCTTGTTGAGAAGCCCTTTATTGCTTTCTCGGGGATCCCTGGGCGAAGCATCTCGAGGTTTTATTCTTAGGCTTTTATCTTTTACCAGCTCGCTTTTACCTTCTGGGTCTTTAGCCCCTTCTTCCCACTAGATAAGGTGCAACCCTAAAAATAGGTCAACCCAATGCCCGAACAAGTGGAATGGGACAAGTGAACGGGAAACAGGATGGAAAAGTGAAGCTATGAAGGGAGCAGAGGATGGATTCTCAGAGATGACCCCAGTGGCTAACCAAAACCAACAGACACAGGCTTACTAGGACATCCCATCAATCCCCAAAACATGGTCAAGTGGGCAAGTGTAAGGTCCAAGCAGTTGTTTAGAAATAAAAGGAATCAGATGCATACATTCAATGGTTTCGATGATCAAAGTGACACATACCATGATACCTGAACTAATTACCTCATGAAGAAAGAACCCTCTCCGACACAAGACCAAGTCGATGGTGGTGGAGGCTGCTGCTGCTGACAGGATAAAGATGCTGGAAGAGAGAAAAGGAGGGCCCTCCAGGGCCATACTGAAGTCAATCCTTCTCTCAGTACTCCATGTCTAGGACCGGTGAGCCTCGAGACATGATCTCCTTGTTATCTCTTAAAGTGGGGGATAACAAACCCCACAGGGAAGATGAAGATTATCTTGACGATATAAATTTCATGATTTGCAATCTCAACAATGAATAGGCTATTCAAGAACAGATCAATGAAGCTAGAAGAATAGGAGAAAGAGAGGGGAGAATCCGGGCCTTAAATAAACTAACAGATGATCAAAAGAATGAATTAAGGAGGAGAGAAATTCTAACCTACAGAAGAAAAAATGCTTTAGCCCCTCCATTACAGCCTGATACTCTTCTTCCAACAACATAAAAGGTGTCTCCACCACCTCCACCGTCGATATGTGAGTTGCTTCCTAAGCCAACTCCTACAGATGACATTCAATTGAATATAGATGTTGCAAACATGTTTCTAAAACTGAATATGACGGTCCTAGTGATAGAGATGTGTAAGATCCCTTCCATAAAAAGGGAAGTTTTGAGGATATTACAGGTGCCAACTGAGTAGGAGGATCCTCCCATCATGTTAAACACTATGTATCTTGATCGACCAAAAGACAAGAACCTCCCTTCTATCCCTCATTAGGCATGAATTGCCTCCGCTTGAACAACTGCATGCTTGATTCATGGGCCTCAATAAATTTTATATCTTTGAAGGTAATGAAACAACTTGGTTTGAAGACAACCTGACCTTATGGAAATGTTTGTGGTATTGATTCAAGAAGAGTTAAGGTCTTGGGAGTATGTGAAGACGTTGAGGTATTTCTGATAGATTTTCCACATATCACCGTCCTGATGGACGTGTTGGTGATCGATGTCCTTGATGCTTGGGGGATGCTCTTGTCGAGGACCTGGTCCTCAGCCCTTGGAGGTTTCTTTAGTATGAATCTTACACATGCATATATTCCCATGGGCGATGGCACGTATGAGATCTTACTTAACATGGAAAAGAAAGATACACATGTGATGAATTTGAGGGGCCCCAACTATGTTAGTGAACACTACCATGATATACCACCACAAATTATTGAGTATGATCTATTCGAGTTACCCTTCATGAAGGAAGATGCAATAGAGATGTTTCTCCCATGGACAAATAAAAAGATGACTGCACAGTACCATAGGAAGGAGACGGAATCGATTCATATTATACAAAGGGAAGATGAGAAAAATAGAGAATTCATCGAAGACACAATCCACACAGAGCCTCCATACAATGAGAATAAACCTTGCATCGATTTCAATGAAGGAAGTCTTGTGCTCATGTGGGACAAAAGAAAGGGCAAGTCCAGATACGAACAAAAAGACAACAATTCTTGGCTTGGCCCTTACATCATCAAGAATAAGTCCGACAAAGAAAGGTACTATCTGACAACATTAGACGGGAGAAAGATGCCACTACTAATAGATGGGTCTCTTCTCCAACCTCACATCCAGGTCACATGACTTCTTCCGGGACCGTGCCCTAGGTAAGTAGCTAAGTCATTTTGATTCCCTACATTTTGCATCTTGATTGTTCATACTAGTTTAGATGCATTTCATTTTCATTCTACTCTACTTGCATATTGATTTCATGCTTAGTTTAGAACTTTTTGAAAAAATGTCAAAATTTTCTTTTTCTAGTTTAGTGGGTTTTGATTATTATCATATGAGAACAAGGATGAATAGGCATCATGCACTTGACAGTTTGATGTTTCCTTGCAGGCACAGGTCTATCGAGAGATGCTGTGGTTCTCATGCACTCTATGACGGGCACATGTCCCCAAGTAGGAGCCAGATGTTATCCCCATTTTGTGGATAACTAAGGAGATGATGTCTCGAGGCTTTGAGGTTGCAGATATGGAGTGCCGAGAGACTACATGACCAGGAATACCCTTTTCATAGATGGAAAACCCACTAACCACCACAGATGATCACAGGTTTGCAAATGGTATCCACCACACCAGCTGGCTTTCAGAAGGCAGTGGGCCTTGCTCCATGAGGTACAAGTCAGTATTATGGTGAGCATCATTTGAATATTTAAGCCATTTGATTATGTTGTATCTTAGATTGCTCTAGATTTCATGATATGTGCTTGGACATTATGCCTTTTGCCCTGCTTCGCCTTGGTGGTTGACATTGTGCCCTAGTAAGTGGTTTTCCTTGGGGATGGGTTTGCTACTGGGAACTCCCTTAATGAGCCATCGTACAGTTCCCGACCATACTTACCACTTTCCATCATTATTCCCCTCCATTTTCTTATCTCTTGTGATTTTAGGGTATATTGACCCAAGAAGAGGTTGTCCCTCATTCTATGGGAAGAAGGGGCTGCAGGCACATAGGGGTTGGTGTTGGGTGAAAGATAAAGGCCTTATAGAAACCTTCCAGATGCTTCGCCCAGGGATCACCCAAGAAAGCAATGAAACACTTATCTTTGAATAAAGGGGACCCATAATATAATAAAGAAATGCTTGAAAGGTTAGTTGAAGGATAGGAGGTCTCATCACGAGCTGACCTATCATGTCCATGGATATCTAGTGGTAGGATATTGTCATCATCTGGTCACCAAACCAGGGCAATGGCTGTCAGTTGCATGGCTGAGAGAAAGGGGGTCTCATCACGAGCCAACCTTCTCATTTCCATTAGGTGTTTGTGGGTGACATTGCCATCACCTGGTCACCAAGCTAGGGCAGTGATGTTCAATCTCTCCTTATGCTATTATGAAAGAAAATCTAAAGAAAGAAAGATAAAAGGCAATTGATGGGCTTGGAAAAAGTGCATTGCGGACGAAGGTACCACACACCCTCTACAAAGGCACCCATGAATGAGACACTACGACCCCTTGTATGTCATGAGCCTTATGCCCATTGAGTCTTGGCCCCAACCACCTCATACACTTTAGATGGCTTAGAGAGGGACTTCTTCGAAGCTCTCCTTGACCCATTGAAAGATCTACCCAATAGGACACCTCGCCAACCCTCCCATATTTAAGCTTGAAAAGTCCCATAATGTCTTTGAGTTGTTTATTGTTTGATATAGTGATCTTTGATGCACATGCTTAGATGGCTTATTTATTGATTGGATTCACTTAAGATGATGACCCCAAAGATACCCTTTTTACCCCAGAGACTCTTTACTCCAGAAATCAAAGTTGATGACCCCAAAGATACCCCAGATACTCTATGGCTTATTTATTGATTGGATTCACTTAAGATGATGACCCCAAAGATACCTTCTTTACCCCATAGACTCTTTACTCCAGAAATCAAAGTTGATGACCCCAAAGATACCCCAGATACTCATAGTCTGGAGAGATTAGCTTCCCTTGAGATCTTTGTTAGTAAATTCCAGGAAAGATAGGAACACGTCATTGACCAACAAGAGATTGAGGAGAGGTATCCTAATGAAGGTTACCAATCCCATGAGGAAGAGCAAGAATTTACTCATGCTTCTACCGAGGATAATGAGGACCTGGTTGAAGAGCGAGAGTAGGAAGATATCAGGCATAACTATGAAGTATTAATTTGTGTTCCTCTCTTTGATGAAGCCATCCGAAATCCTATTCCCCCTGCACAAGAAGAAGAGGATGAGGTTAGTCACTTTCCTTTTGAGGTGTTTGATGATACCCTATTCTATGATTCAGAAGGTGAAGAAGAAAGGGAATCCTTGGACGAGTTAGACCCTTCGTATTATGAAGTTGAAGATGTAGGGGCATGTCATGAGGACGAGGCACTGATGCTTGCTATTCCATTTGATGAAGTCATCCAAGTCTTAGATGCTCCTGCACAGGAAGAAATGAATGCGGTAAGTTGTTTCCCTTTCCAAGATTTTGAAGATGCTTTGTTTTGTGATTTGGAAAGTGAAGAAGTGTTAGAGGAGCCCTTGGATGTTTTAAGCCCTTCGTGTTATGATAAAGGTAATGACATGGTTGATAATATTAATGAGTTCATACATGTCGGGAAATGTAAATGGGATGTGATTGGGTATGATGGAGATCCTAGTTATGACATTGATGGTCATTTCCAAATATTGCCTTTACAACTATCATATGAGGTTACTACTAATTTTGACATTTGGCAACAAGGAGATGTTGTAGTTACAGATGTTTTCCAAGCACCCAAGGGTGACCTAGTTCTATGTTCTCCTGATGATTTTCGGTCATACCTTGAGGATTTTGATGAGTATTCCTTTGAGCACTTGGATTTATTCTATGAAGAAGATTATCAACCACTGTTGTGCTCAGATCTTGATAAGGGTGAGGACGTTGCTTTCCTGAAGCAGGATACTTGTGGCAAGGTTGTCCAACTCTCTCCGATTACTTTACCTCGTTATGTCACTAAGGATACAGTTGGAGAACATGTCTCTTTTCTCAATTTTTCTCTAGGGCGAAGCTTTCTATTAGAATTCAAGGGTAGGTTGAATACATTAAGAAGAAGTTTATTATCTCAATGTTTCAGCTTTCCCTTAAGAAATTGTCAGTCGTTCTCTAGATTCTTGTTTTTTCCCTTATCAGACTTCAGGGATTGATGACGTCCAAGGTAGTCAACCTTCAAACTCTTTGAGTTAGTCTTTTGAGCCTTTGATTTTTCACGATCCCTTTCTGAGATGGATTGAGTAGTTTCCTAGAAGTGTAACTTGGCATAATTTTGTCCCTCCCTCCTGCCTCCATGAGCTAGACTTTACGATTTCCTATGATATGATGCATGCTCTAACTCATGTTATTTTTGTGCTTGAGTTGTCATTGTCTCGGTTTATTATGAAGCACAGAGGCAGGTATTATGAGGTATTGCTAGGATGGTTTCACTGGTTATATGACTACACCTAGCATTCAACCAGCAGGTAAGTAGAAGTAGATAGGCATTTTTCATCCATTGTATATACCATTGCATATCATGTTAGCATAGTTGTAGTTATAGTCTTCATATTGTCTTGTTTCATTATGTATATATGTATGCTCATAATCATATGCTTTTATCATATATGGATGAAGGGGTGATATCAACAGCCTAGGGATTACTAATATCGTTTATTGAGGTTTAGCATGCACAGGTCATACCAGAGATGTTGACGTTATCATGTGCTCTAGGGTGAGCACATGTCCCCGAGTTGGAGCCAGGTGTTATCCCCTAGCCTAGGGATAACTAAGGAGATCACGTCTCAAGGCCCACAGGTCCTAGACATGGAGTACCGAGAGCCAGTCGACTTGATCATGGCCCCGAAGGGCCTCTCTTTTCTTCAGTCCAGTTCACTTATCACGAACAACAGTATCCATCACACCAACCTGGTCCTGAAGTAGCGGTGAGTCTTGCTCCATGAGGTAATGAGTTCGGGTATCATGGTATGTATCACTCTGATTTTTGAAGCACTTGAATATGTTGTATTGAATCCTTCTTCAATTTCATGATGTTTGCTTGGACATTATGCTCTTCGCCTTGTTCATACCTGGAAGGGTGACATGTTGCCGTAGTAAGTTGATTTCCCTTTAGGATGGGTTGCTACTGGGTGGATCTGTGAAAAGTCATCGTCTGTTCCCTCCATAGTTACCACTTTCCATCTTTATCCTTTCATCTCCCCTATCCTTGTTTGGGCATTAGGATTGGCTACAATAGGAAGGGTTGTACCTTACCTTGTGGGGAGAAGGGGTTAAAGGCCTAAAGGGTAAAAATAGCTCATCCCACATGGACGTTAGCCCTTAAAGGCCCTGAATGTCATCATGGATACCCTAGACATCATCCAAAATTGGTCTTGTCATCTTGGACGACATTTATGAGGCATTGGCACATGTGGGCAAGGTTTCCGGCCTTTGGAGGCCCAACGTTTCACCTTTCCTGCCCAATATTTCATACTTGGGGCTCAACGTCATCCTAGAGGGGCATGACATCACCCCCAGAGTGATTCTTAGATGCAAATTAATTTTATTTTGTCCAAATTTAATTTGTGTAAAAAACTAGCTAGGTCGGCCTAGTAATTATGAACTGAAATTAATTTTAGGTTAAATTTTATATAAATAAGCAGAAAGTGACATTCATTTTCATCACAACTTGTCATTTCAGACAAGAGGTCTGAAATTTGCACCCTATTAGGGTTATTGGCTGAAATTGTGAGGCGTCACTCTTCTTTAAGGCTCTTTTTTGCAACTTGGATCAATTTTTGAAGTTTTATGGTGATCTTGTATGGTATTCTCATGATTATTCTTGGTGCAAGTAAGTGAAATCTGCATTTTGTCATCTATTGAATGGTTTATTGTATGGTTTTATTTGTTCATACAAGATTATGAAATTGCATGGTGTATTTAATGCTTGAAGTAAGTAACTTAAGTTGCTACTTTCTTACTTTTTATTTGCCAAGCTTTGCATTAAATTGATCTAGTAACTAGTGAAACCCTAGAGCCCTAAATTGCTAGCACTCTAAGGGTTTTGTACTTGGTTATTGTTGCATAAGTTTTACTTCATAAAATGCTAAGGAGAGCAAGGTGCTAGGGCCTAGAATTGCCTACATCCTAGTATTTTGTCTCTTGAGGTCAAAGTCAAGGAGGACTTAAGTTATTACTTCTCCTATACTTTTTCCCTCTTAGACTTTTGTGAATCATCATAATTTTGCAGCCTTAGAAGAAGCCGCCCTCCTTGACTCCATTACCCTTGTAGGCACTAGTCCTCTTCTCCTACTTCTTGACAAGACTCAACTCAAACTCTTTCACTTCATACTATACTAATTTACTAACCTAGCATAGATTACTAACCATTAAATAAGCTGTTGCTAATATCACTGTTACAACCTCTTTTTAGCAGCTTTATCAAGCTTATTAACTAAATAAACCAACCCAGAAATTGCACAAGCCAAAGCACTATCACTTTGAGGCTTTAAACTATCCTTGTTACTATTCTAAAGGTGCATTTCTGAAGCTGTTATAAGTCACTTTGCTTCTGTTATAACTGTTGCTACAGCCAGATTTTGCAGCCCTTATCAGCCCATGTTAACAACAAAACTGCCCAGAAACTTGTGCTAGGAAATTGCTATAATTAAGTGTTAAAAGTGTGTGTTATTGCCTTAGAAAAGTACTTTTTCTGAAGTGGTTTTCTGCTATTAAATTGCTGTTGTTATAAACACTGTGAATGCCCCCTTTTAAGTCATTTATTGACTTATATTTATCTTGAAAATTGTGAGTGACAAAGTATTATCAAATTTGCAAGACTCTTGTATTTTTTCCTTGTCATCATAACTTGCAACTTTCAAGATACATTGCTGCTACTGTAATCTCATCTTTATTGTATAATAACTTGTTCTTGCAACACATAATTTGTTTAAGAAGTCATTGATTATAATTGTTCTTACTAACGTTTGATGTTTCATTGGTAAAGGGCAGGTACAAACCCACTTTCATTTTCCCTTGTCCCTTTAAAGTTTACCCAAGTGACTTCTTCTGTTGAGTGACCTAGATAGAGGGGTGGGTTTTCACCGTATCTTTTTGCCCTTCATCAACCATCTAGGTCTTGGGACGTCTCCCTTGGAGTGAGGTTTTCCTCCTCCTAAAGAGAAAGAGGTACCCTATTGGGGTGGCAATGATAGGGTTACCTCCGTGTTACGTCAATCTAAACCTACCTGCTTTTAGGCTTTGGGCAAGTATAGATTGCGCAATAACATGACCAACAAGGTTCCCTTTAGACTTGATAATCAATTGTTTGAAATAGAAAATATTTTTTGGCATGTCACTTCTTGCCACTATTGGCATTGTAGGGATGAACCTCTTAGTTTTTGTTCTGAACACCCTAAATCCTTGTGGACTGAATTTTTTTATTGCAACCTCTTTCAAATTAGCGCTCGACAACGGGCTATGGGAAATAAACATGAGATCCCCATTGAAAGTCCATTAAATACGCATTTAACAACTTCGGCCTCATCAATTAGGGCTTTGTCATTTTAAGACATAATAACATTCATTGCCTCAACATTAGTATCCATGTCATCATCCGAGCAAGCCATGTCTTGAATTTGATTTTCTGTAGAGGGCCCTGAGGGGCCAAACCAATGTGAAGCATGTTCCATACGTTCGCCTATGCCATAGGGTCATCACTTACATAGGTGTAGAGGGTGGCTAAGCACTAACCAAAGTACCAACATTGTTGTATGGACCATGGTGAAATCCTAAGAGAGAGCTATCATAGCTAGGGAAGCAAGAAACCTATAAAATCCCAACATGCATGACCATTCAACTCCCTCAAACTGCCTGAAACACATAAAATGTTTTGGGGTGTGTCGCCGTCCTTATACACACCTACAAGCGTGGAAAAGTCTCCAACCCACTTGGTGTGTCCTTGGAGGCACAATGCCTAAGTCCAAACCCATTCTCACCTCGACTTGGACTTCTTCTGTCTAGGCTTACTCCTAGGGTAGCCAAGGGGGGTAGACCCTATTTACTATGTAAGTTGATTAATGTGATCTAGGAGTTAATTTTAATTATTAAGTTAGGGGGAATCTAACCTATATGACAAGTAGTAATGCAAATGAAAAGTTTTAATGACAATCTAACCTTTCCCTAAAAGGACAACTAAGACTAGTGCCTAAAGATTGGGCAAGGGGTCAATTAAGTTTGTACACAAAGAATGCAAAGAAATAATAAGTGATCTAATTACAATGAAATAACTTTACAATAAGTTACAAGGTGAAATAATGTTATGAACAAATATACAATAGAACTACAAATTATACAATAGCACAATATAGACAAGAACCAAAGAATAGCTAAACCATGAACATGAGATAATCAACAATGAAAGATACAACTTGAAGCAACTTGGAAATAAAGCAAGTGCACAACCTAAGTAGATGAATTGAACTTTGAGAAAGAGCCAAGCAAAGGAACCAATGCGCAACTTCTGAAGCAAAGGGGAAGCTACAAGCAAGTGCCCCAAAGAGATGGTGCGCAACTTGGAGGTAAAACGCCCTTGTACAGATACACAACTTTAAAGATAGTGAAACTTGAAAGTGAGTATGCCCAACTTGAAAGCAAAGTACTTGGAAATGAAAATGCTAGTGAATCAAACCCATAAACATGTAAAATGTCTTGAACAACAAGACTTGCACAACTAAAGATACTGAAATGTAAAGCACAAGTGTTGTGTAAGTGTTGTAGGTAAATTTTAGGTAAATTTAAGAGTCTCTCTTTGATTAGGGGGCTTAAGGTTTAATGATGCAAGCCTAGGCTGTGTCTACCCCTAGACTCTTACCGCTTTGGCCAAAATCATTGCTGGGTGCTCAAGAAGAAGGGCAAACAAGGTCCTTCCCTAGCTCCACAGGTCAACCCGGAAAACTTGGGCGCTCAAGCAGGGGGGACACCTAGTACCGTGAAGTTGTCCCCGACTTAGCACCCCCTGTAGCCTCCACAAGCCTCCTTTTTGGCGGCGAAAGTTGTACCAATCTTGGGTGCCTAATTAGACTAGATAAATTCCCTCCTAGTCTAGACTACAAGCTATGATTAACTTAAAGATAGAAAAAAGTAAATTGCAAAGTAGATTGATTCCCAACTTAAGATGCAAGATATGAACACAATAAGATTGTTCGCCAACTTAAGAAAGAAATAACGAGATAAGATAACTTTGCAACTTGAACAAATTAAAGGAAAATAATACTTAAGCAAATATTAACAAGATGAGATATTAACAAACTAAGCTAGAAAACAAGCCTTATGATATAGCATGGGTGGCTAGGCCAAACCTCTTTGCTAGGTGTAGGAAAAATAAATCAATGCAATGAAATAAAACTTGGAAAGCAAAATAGAAAGATCCTAGCCACTCAAACTTGTCTTAAGGACAGGTGGGACAAACAATAATTAAAAGAAATACTTTGCAACCTCAACGAAGGCACAAGGAGGAGGACAAGCCCAACGCTGTGGGGGAGCGCCCCCTCCCCCCCCCCCCCCTCCCCCCCTCAAACCCTCTCCCGAATCGCGCTCCAAAGGGGAGTGTTTAGGGAGCGCGCTCCCCTTTGGGAGTGTTTTTAGGGAGCGCGATTACTCTCAAATAAATTCGCTCTTTAGTTTTTGAGGGAGCGTCCAGGGAGCGAACGCTCCCAAGGGAAAAAAAAACGCTCCCCGAAACGCTCCCTGAGCCCGCGCGCATGAGGAGGAAGAAATTGTTTTTTTTTTTTTTTTGGAGAAATGAAGCAAGGGAAAGTTAGCCTAGGGTTAGGTAAGAGGTTAAAACACTTTTTCACTCCCATTTCTCTCATTCTATTTCTCATTTCATCAATTTCTTTGCTAAAAGGGTTTTGACTCTTGAGAGGGTTCTTGCTAGTTCTTGAGGAGATTGAAGGGATATTGAAGGCTACCATTTGTGAGAGCTTGGAAGGGATATTGAAGGCTACCATAGTCATATTCAACCACCATTGGAGAGCTAAAGAGGTAGGCTCTTAAAGCCCATTTTTCTTTCTTGTTTTTTTTTTTTTAAATGCATGTGTTGTAAACTAGTTTCTTCTCCTACTCTTTCCCATTTCTC
>ML777515.1:700471-712634 GCA_009831015.1 Picea engelmannii
TTGCCGGAAGGAGGAAGAGAGAGAGAGGCACATCCTTGGAAGAGGAATTTCTGTGTTGTTTGGTTCATTATCTTGGCATTGTATTGGATATCTATATTAAGGAAGTTTTGCTGGGTTTTCTTCCCCTTGAGGGTTTCCCAGGATAAATGTTTGTGTACTCTTATGATTGTGTTTCTCTCAGTGATCCTGTCTATGCTATTGTTATCTAGTAAATTGAAAGTAACCTAATAATAGCAGAAACTTTAACACAAGCAACATAATTATACAATGATAATATACATTAAATGAAATAATACAAAACTTGAAAGAAAAGGAGAAGGGTTAGAAATACGTTACAAAGGGGTGTCCCTTTGGACACCAAGTGGTCATGTTGAAAAATTACTTCAAAGTGGAGTCCTCTCACTAGCATGGCTGACTTTGTGTCATCCCACTTGCTGAGTCCTGTTTTCTGATGTTCTCATGTGAATCCCGGTTTCTAGCTCTCGGCCACTTTGGATAATCCTCCTTCAAACAATTATGATGAAGTTGCATAGGTGCCAAGTGAAACGATTTTGAACTTAGTTTTTCTTTGAAAGGCTTGGCATACCTTTTCATAGGGATGATATATTTTATATTATCATTACTAGCCGTATTATCATCCTTATGATCTTCCACAAGACTTGCTTCACTTATTCTTCCTTTGATTTCCCCAATTTCTAAAACATAAGGAGGAAGTGGCCCAAAACTTCCATCCAATTCTTCCTGACATCTAACTGATTCTTCTGACAACTGGTGAGTTGCTGCCATATTCCCAACTGACAAATCCAACTCAGTTTCTATTTCTGAAGGAGTCATATCATTATGCATTTTATCTGAGTCTTCTTCAGGAAAAAGCCCCTCAAAAGAATCCATGGTGTCCCAAACACTACAAATATCTGGGGATTCATCTTTAAGTTCCATCTTGGTAGATGCTAGAGAATTAGACTCTATCTCATAACATCCCATCTCTAGTTCACGGTACACAAGCTTATTTGTAGGATTCCTAGGATCTTTAACATGGTACTTTCTTTCCAACTCCTTGTTTATTCTAAACACGAAACCATTTGGAGTAGGAATAGTGGCATAAGTCAAATCCATTTGTAAATTACCACCCAAGTCTGCAGCTGTTTTTCAAGCAACATACCCCAAGCATCAGGGACATCAATTACAACTATGTGCATTTCTATCATGATGTTTGGGAATGCAGCCAAGTGTACTTCTAAGCCCTTAATCAAGCCATGCACCTTAATTGTTTTGCTATCCGTTGACCGCCTATTCAGCTAGGGGGTCAACTCATGTGCCATGAAGATGCATCACCAGATGCAAATTTGTTGAAGACAGTATTGGTTTTACTTGGGCATCTGATACTCCAGCACAAATTTTGTAAACGAAATTTCCGCACCCCTGCGTGGGTTGATAATGTAATAAGTCTGCATGGATCATAGTTAGGTCAGGTACCTTGGGATGTTTTCATTGGGAGAGTTCCTTTCACCGAGGGTTTTTTATCCTCAGGTTGTCAACTGGGCTTTAGGGCCTGACTGACTTCCCTTGAGTTTTTCCCTCCACACATGCAATAATTTCCTCCAAAGTGGTGAACGACGTTCTAATGATCTCATCCTTTGGTAGCTATTGTTTATGAATGTTGTAAATGACCATGCCAGACAGTGTAGAAAGTTTCGCGGAATTTCGTCGAGTCTAGATAGGTTTTTTTTTTAATTAATTAAATTTTTAATAATTTAATTAATTAATTATTTTTTGAGCTAATATTGTAAAAACTGGGTCTTTGGGGTTTTGATAGAGGTATTTGTGCTCAAAAGAAATGGAATAGCACCCCCTACACCCATAGACCAAGTTTCAACTCAGTCGGACGAAGTTTACTATGTCTTTGTCCACTCAGAGTCGGAGTCAGTCAAAACAACAATTTTAATTGCTAAGGTGACATTACTAAAATGTCAAAACTTTTGTAATTTTGAGTTAGTGAGTAAGTGTTAAGGTGGCAGTGAGCAAGTTAGACCCTCCTAACCTACCCAAACCCATCCTAACCACTTTACAACTTAAAACACCCCTTTACCTTACCCCCTCACCTCTCTAGCTCACGCCTTAGGGGGAAAAACGTCCCCCCTCACTCCAAACCTTTGAGTTGAGCCTTGTAACTTGGAGTGGGCCCCTCTTAGGTGAGGTGCGCCCCTCCTAAACCCTAACTACACCAAAACCCTAACCCCCTCACACTCTAACTCTCCCTAAACCTCACGCCCCTCTCTAAGCTTGCGCCCCCTTTGAGGGAGACACACTCCCCACTCACCCAAACCTAAAACAAACACCCAAAATAGAAAGTGGGCCCTCCTAACTTACCTAGTGCGCCCCCCCTAACCTAGTTTCCATCCTTTCAGTGGTCCACAACTCACCAACTCATCAATCCACTACCAAAACCCTAGCTTGGGCGCCCCTCCTCTTGAGATTGGTGCTCTTGCTCTTGATTTGACACTTGGACTTCATCCAAGTGCCTTCAAGCAAAGATGAAGATGTCATGCCCTTTTAGGGTGATGTTAGCCCTTACTAGGGCAACGTTGGCCTCCTGGAGCAAAATGTTAGGCCTCCTTGGGCCTCCGGAACATGCCACACGTGCCACTATTGCCTCCCAAAACCTCCACAAGTGCTAGATGACGTCATGAATGTCCTGGGTGACGTCATGGGCCTTCCAAGGCCAACGTCCTGGTGGAAAAAGAACAACCCCCCTGGGTAAGGCTCTGCCAAGTTGCCTCTGGTGGAACGTTGTCCTCCTCTCCGGTGAAAACCCTCTGATCTGTCTTTTCCCCCTGCTGGGGTCTCAACATCCATCTGGGGCTTTCAGCCCCATGGAGGTCCGAACTGATCATCTCCCCATGTGTACCTGTCCATCTGGGTACTTGCCATCGGGTATAGTCTTGAAACATCAACAAATACACCCTCCATGGGCTCATAAGTCACAAGGATCATAATAATGTCAATCACATCTAATCATCAATTTTATTAAACATGTGCATAAAACCCCTTTTACCCAGATAAGTTCTCAAAGACATTATACTAATCTACAAGCCAAGTTTGGAGGAAGTGACAGGGCGTCCTATTGGGCTAACGCTCACTGGATGTGGGGTGTTTCCGGGAGAAATCAAATCCAAGCCATGTGAGTGGATGAGGTGGTAAGGGATGTCTGGACAAGGGGTGTAGTGATAACAGGGAAATGCATGGCTTACCTGTGGGTGCCTTTGTAGAGGGTGAGCTGAACCTATCATGGATGCAAATGTTTCCAAGCCCATTCATGCCTTTTATCTTTATTCTTACTTCTTTTTCTTCAAGAAGCTAGTCAGGGGACACTGCCCGGGCGTGGTGACTAGTGGTTGAAATGTTACTGACAAGCATTTCATGGAAATGAGAAGGCTGGCTCGTGATGAGACCCCCTTTCTCTTGGCCATGCCACCAAGAGCCACTACCCTGGCATGGTGACCAACTGCTGGTAGTGTCATACCGCTAGATGCCCATGGACCTAATAAGCTGGCTCGTGATGAGACCCCCTATCCTCTAACCAGGTCTTGTTTTATTATTTTTATGGGTCCCTCTGTTTCTTGCTGAGACGCCTTTTACTGCTTTCTGAGGGATCCCTAGGAGAAGCATCGCGAGGTTTCATTCTTTGGCTTCTATCTTTTGCCAGCTGCTTTTACCCTCTGGGCCTTTAGCCCCTTCTTCCCACAAGGTAAGGTGCAACCCTTAAATATTTGGCCAACCTAATGCCCTGACTAGTGTAATGGGATGGATGAGCGGGAGAAAGATGGAAAGTGGTAGGTATGGTGGGAGTGGACGATGGCTTCTCATGAATCCCCCAAGTGGCAACTCAAACCCTATGGGCACAAACTTACTAGGGCATCTTGTCATTTCCCCCAGATTGTTGAAATATTGTAACTGCAAAGAGTATTCTATTTATTATTGATGTATTATTCATTAGATCAATCCCCTTTTGTGGATTGATCATGTCGGGCATTGTGAATGACCGAATACCCTTTTGCGGATTGGTCAAACCCTAATTGTAATATGCAAAATGAGAAGTCGGCCCCCAGAATAAATTAAAGTGGTTCTGACAACCCAGGAAGAGAAGTCGGCCCTGCCAGTGAAAAGACACTTCCTTTCAGCCCCTGCCAGATTGTATAAATAAAGGAGGCCAACGCCTCATTTATTCACTCACTTATTCGATCATTTAGAGCGCAAGTTTGGAGAAGAAGGAAGAGAGAGAGGCACATTACTTGGGAGAGGATATTCTCTAGTGTTTGGTTTATTCTCTTGGCATTGTATTGGCTATCTATATTAAGGAAGTTTTTGCTAGGTTTTCTCCCCCAAGAGGGTTTCCTAGGATAAACGCTGTGTATCTTGTGATTGTGTTTTTCTCAGTTTTCCTATCTATACTATGGTTATCTAGTAAATTGAAAAGAAACCTAATAATAGCTTAAACTCTAACATGGTATTAGAGCTAAGCTGAAGAGAGCATCTTTCACAAGATAAAGAAAAACGTCACTATTGTCGTACAAGAAAATTAGGGCTTTTTGTTGGAGAGGAATTTTTGCCTAAAACCCATCTAGAAAAGTGCGCCCTACCCTAGTGAAGCTTTTGGCATCTTGAACGCACCTTTTCAGTGGTTAGAACTCTCGAAAAGTGAAACCCTAGTTTTCACTGGTACCAGAAACCAGAAAACCAGAAGTACCAGAAAACCATAAGCACCAGTCAAAAAATCCACTAGTCAAGTTCGAGGGGGTAAAATTTGGATTTTCAAAAATCTGACCGCACCAACTTACTCGCCTTAGCTCAGCGCATCTATCCCCTGGATTAGAATTTCAAAATTTGAAGTTTGAAAAATTAGGGTTTCCTCATAAAACCCTAAGCTGCAGTTTCAGAATCAGCTGTAATACCAGTTGCAGTCACCCTTGAAGTTTTAAAAGGTGTTGGTAATTATTATCGCTACTACCAGATGGTGCCACTACCTGCAAATGCTATCAGGGGCATGTACTCACATATGTTTAAATTGTTAAGCTTTAAAGGGTATTTGCAGTAGAAGGGATCTCTTGCCATAGATCCAGAAGGATCTCAAGATCCAACACATTCAGAGGAATAATGCAACCTAGGTTTGATTATTCTAATATGCATCTATTTGTTATGACATCATTTTGATCTAGGTTGCATGTTGAAGCTATGACCATCATACTAACCTTTGGTCAAAATTAAAGTCAAGATATTAGATGGATTAAAGTTGAGATCATAGAATTTATTCTCTAACCCAACCTTCTGTCAAGATAGCATATTGTGTTAGTACAAAGGACAGGTTGAAGAAAGCACTTGTCATCTTGAGTGAAGGACACTTGGAAGAAAAACAACACACTCATTCTAGAGGACGAGACTCCAGGTTCCAGGTTTGATTAATTAAGTTGATAAGATTCAAAGTTGCACATGACAAGTTGATAACTGCCCCATTATAAGTAAAAACTATAGTTGAGGAAGCAGTCTTTGAAGAGTAGTATACTTGGTAGCATGTGAGCATATTGAGATAAATGCCTATTGTAACATATACAACTAACATCTCCTCTAGGAGAAACTTCTTGTGTTGATCCCAGGTTACCTTGGATGAATGTTTGATCACAACACTAGAAGAGTGTTGATCTCATTTCGTATTGTATCTCTTACTTTTGATCTTTGTTTTAGACAGGTCACAAGTGAAAGCTCTAAAGGAGCCACTGTGATGATTATTCGTGCTATTGTTTTATCTACTATTATCAAAAGAGTATTATTCTTGCTTGCTGTTTTATTGACCTTGTTTCAGGTCACAGGTGATAACCCTGAGGAAGCTATAATGAAGGTTGCAGAAGGCAACATATTAGATGAGACATGAAGATGACTATGTACATAACTATATACATTAATGTACCAAAGAAGATGAAGAAGAAGCTATCTTTTGAGATTCAGAGTATCTCATATGAAGATTGATTGTAAGGAGCAGAAGGCTCCAAAGATGACCGAACATTAGAACAAGAACTCACAACAAAATTGTTCAAAGGTTAATGAAGCCACCTTGACGGGAAGCAAAACTCATTTGAAGCCTGACTCAGTCTTTCATTTGAAAAGATGATGAAGTTCTTGTAGACTTGGAAGAAATCGAGAGTAAGCCTGATCTTAGAAAGGATCAGATGAAGAGACAACTTCTAGGATTGGGAGGCAGATGCCATGAGAAGACTAGATCGTAAATTCAGAGACTCCTAGAAGATATGAAATCTCCTGGAAGATTCCCGTGTTTTAGTGACAAAGAAGGAAGCCAATCAGAAAGACGAGGATATGGATTCTTCCGTGAGACTAGAAGAGAAGTCAATATTGACTTCCAAGATTGATCTATACAGATCAAGCATGTTGCAGATGTACAAAGCCTGATGTGTGTCTAAGAGGATTCTCCCAGCAAGAGGGAGAAGACTATGATGAGACACTTACTCCAGTAATTGAAGAAATAGTTCCAATATTTATGAAGACAACCAGAACAACCATGATTCAGATATAGTATGAGATGCAGGGGGTGCAATCCCCATATTTAAAATTGAGTGGCAGTTGGTGCATTGCATTAGTTGGATCATGGAGACATGAATTACAATGAAAGATGGAGTTACCTCCATGAAAGAAGAAGAGCTACCTTCAGTATCAGTTATTGAGCCACTCTCAGTTTCAGATGAAGTTGTTGCTGTGATAGAATAAAAGGAGTTACTCACAGATCAACAGCCACAATGAGAGTGAAGCAGTCATTCTCAACTTTAGAGCAGCTGTAGGTGCAGAGTCCCAGTTCCAGAAGGAACGGTTGCAGAAAGAGGAGAGGACATACTCTCAGGCAGTGAGACAGATAGTGCCTTGCAAAGAGCACATAGAGCTAGCACATGATTGCACAGATTGAGTTGCAACTGAGTAAGTGTACCAGATTGGTACAATGTAATGAGAAAACTTGATTTGAAGACTGAAGATAGAAAGACTCATGTTTGTCGGTTGAAGGAAGCTCTGTACGTGTTGAAGCAAGCTCCTAGAGCTTGGTATGGAAGAATTGATAGTGTCCTGACGAGCTTGGGCTTTACCAAGAGTAAAGTTGATTCTAACCTTTATCTCAAGGTTATGAATGATGAGCCAATGATGTTACTACTATATGTAGATGATGTATTCTTGACAAGATGAAGAAAATCTCATCACAGATTGCAGAAGAAGCTCGCTACAGAGTTTGATGGAAGACCTAAATGCATTAGCTCTTAGGTCTTGAAGTTTGGCAGAGCACAGAGAAGATCTTCCTTAACCAAGGGAAGTATGCAGTTAAAATGAAGAGGTTTGACATGTTGAAATGTAAATCCATGTACACACCCATGGAAGTGAAGTTGAAACTCCTGGTAGATACCTTGTTATAATTGGTTGATGCTACTCTGTACAGATAGAGTATTGGTTTAGTGATGTATTTGACGAATACCAGGCTAGATATATGTTTTGCCTTGAGTCAATATCTGGTAGAACCCAGACGTGTTCACATTGTTGCTGCAAAACATATGATGAGATACCTTAAGGGTATGTTGGATTTTGGTCTCTATTATACTAGAGATCATGACTTCAGGCTGAGTGGTTACACCGATTCATATTGAGCTAGAAGTGTTTTTGATAGAAGGAGCACATCAGGATGTTGTTTCAGTCTGAGGTCAGCCATGACTTCATGGTAGAATAGGGAGCAATTCAACATTGCTCCGAGCACGGCAGAAGCAGAATACATTGTTGCATGTTCCGCTAGATGTGAAGCCGTATGGCTTCGGATGTTGTTGACACATCTATTTGATCTGGAGATGGAAGCCACCGTGATCCTATGTGATAACCAGAGTTGTATGGAGATGATGTGTTCTATGATGAGTCGTAGCACATAGAGATCTGGTATCACTTCATTCGTGATATGTTGCAGAGAGGAGCCATAAAGCTCCAATATGTCAGTACAGATGAATAGGTTGCTGATGTGTTGACCAAGCCTCTATCTCGTGTAAAGTTTGAGCACTTTCGAGATAAGCTTGGTGTAGTCCGAAAGGACCTCCCTCGAAAGGGGGAGTAGTGATGTGTTGCTAGTCTCGTGCTGTGATGTCAGCTTCGTGCTGATGATGTGTTGCCAACGTCGTGCTGTGATGCCAGCTTTGTGCTGATGATGTGTTGCTAGCCTCGTGCTGTGATGATGTGTTGCACTGTGATGCCAACTTCATGCTGATGATGTGTTGCCAGCCTAGTGCTATGATGCCAGCTTCATGCTGATGATGTTGTGTTGCCAACCTCGTGCTGTGATGCCAGCTTCGTGCTGATGATATTGTGTAGCCAGCCTCGTGCTGTGATGCCAACCTTGTGTTGAAAACTCTTAGCCTAGTGCAGATGTTGATGATGCTTCAGCCTTCGTGCTGTGATGTTGTTGATGTTGATGATGCTCCAGCCTTCGTGCTGTGATGCTGTTGTTGTTGATGATGCTCCAGCCTTTGTCCTGTGATATTGTTGTTGTTGATGTTGTATCAGCCTTGTGCTTTTATTGATGATGATGATGATGTATTAGTGTATTATGATGATGATGCTCCAACCTTTGTGCTGTTATTGATGCAGATGATGATGCCACTTCAGCTTCTTGCTGAAGATGATGATGAGGATGATGTTATTTCATATTTCATGATGAAGATGATGATGATGTTACTTTAGCCTCATGCTAAAGATATTGATGATATTACTTTAGCCTCATGCTAAAGAAGATGATGATGTTACTTTAGCCTCACGTTGAAGATGATGATGATGTTACCTTAGCCTCATGCTGATGAGGATGATGATGCTACTCCAGCCTCATGCTGGAACGATGATGATGAGAAAAACTTCCGATGATTTATAGATATGCCAGTCAGTGTTTCAGTTGCTCTTAATGTTGCTACCGTCTCTCTCTCTCTTGATGATGTTGTAGAATACCCTTCTTGTTAAGGGGGAGTGTTGAAATATTGTAACTGCAAAGAGTATTCTATTTATTATTGATGTATTATTCATTAGATCAATCCCCTTTTGTGGATTGATCATGTCGAGCATTGTAAATGACCAAATCCCCTTTTGCAGATTGGTCAAACCCTAATTGTAATATGCAAAATGAGAAGTCGGCCCCCATAATATATTAAAGTGGTTCTAACCACCTAGGAAGAGAAGTCGGCACTGCCAGTGAAAAGACACTTCCTTTTAGCACCTGCCAGATTGTATAAATAAAGGAGGCCAACGCCTCATTTGTTCACTCACTCATTCGATCATTCAGAGCGCAAATTTGGAGCTGTAGTTGGAGAAGAAGGAAGAGAGAGGCGCATTACTTGGGAGAGAATATTCTCAAGTGTTTGGTTTATTCTCTTGGCATTGTATTCGCTATCTATATTAAGGAAGTTTTTGCTGGGTTTTCTCACCCATGAGGGTTTCCTAGGGTAAATGCTATGTATCTTGTGATTGTGTTTTTCTCAGTGATCCTATCTATACTATGGTTATCTAGTAAATTGAAAAGAAACCTAATAATAGCTTAAACTCTAACATATGGTCAAGTGGATAGGCATAAGATCCAAGCACTCGTTAGAAACAAAAAGAATTAAATGCACATATTCAAAGGTTTTGAGGATCAGAGTGACACATACCATGATACCCAGACTCATTACCTCATGGAGCAAGATCCATTTCTGCTACAGGACCAGGCCAAGGTGATGGATGTTGCTGCTGTTGACAAAGTGGAGGCGCTGAAGAAAGAAAATATGGGCCCTCTAGGGCCATGCTCAAATCGATCTGGCTCTTGGTACTCCATGTCGAGGACCAGTGGGCCTTGAGACAAGATCTCCTTAGTTATCCCTAAAGTGGGGATAACACACCCCATCTTTCTCTAAAAGATTTCTGAATTTTGGCCAAGGTGGTAAACTTGTTAGGATCTTGTTCTAAAAACCACTCAGCCGCATCCCCCTCTAAAGAATAAACAAACAGGGTCATCTTTACATCCTCTTCATTGTGACCATTGCACCACTTTCCAATACATAGGTCAACACTTAAGATGTGGGCATTGGCACTAACAACATTATTTCGTTAAAAAACAGACAATTTCTCAATAGCTTTGCCAAGAATTGCGTGAGGAGCACCTTGAATAGTTATGAAGTTCAAAGGCCTTAGTAGATCACCCATAATTAAGTTAGGATTAGTTGTTGTAGTATTAACAATTGTAGGATTATTAGCTTCAAACAAGAATTGGATATCAGAGATTGCATCTTCTCCAAGACTTTCAAGTAGCCTACGAGGAGCAAGTCGGTTTAATCTCCTCCTATAAACCTTTTCAGGTTCAGGAAAAAATAAACCGCTCCTTGTGAATTGCTCCTAGTAGTATACTTCAAAGGATTTTCAGATGGAGTTGCCACTTGGAGAGTAAGCAAACAATGAAAAACCAACCCAAGTTAAAAATAATTTTTTGGAGAAAGTTATTACTTAGTTTTAAAAGAATAAATTAGAGTAAGTTGTTTTGACCAAGGATAAAAGACTTATCCCTGGCAATGGCGCCAAAGATGTTGCCGTCCTTATACACACCTACAAGCGTGGAAAAGTATCCAACCCACTTGGTGTGTCCTTGGAGGCACAATATCTAAGTCCAAACCCACTGTCACCTCGACTTGGACTTCTTCCATCTAGGCTTACTCCCAGGGAAGCCAAGGGGGGTAGACCCCTACTTACTATGTAAGTTGATTAATGTGATCGAGGAGTTAATTTTAATTATTAAGTTAGGGGGAATCTAACCTATATGACAAGCAGTAATGCAAATGCACAGTTTTAATGTCAATCAAACCTTTCCCTAAAAGGACAACTAAGACTAGTGCCAAAAGATTGGGCAAGGGGTCAATTAAGTTTGTACACAAAGAATGCAAAGAAAGAATAAGTGATCTAATTACAATGAAATAACTTTACAATAAGTTACAAGGTGAAATAATGCTATGAACAAATATACAATAGAACTACAAATTAGACAATAACGCAATATAGACGAACCAAAGAATAGCTAAACCATGAACATGAGATAATCAACAATGAAAGATGCAACTTAGAGCAACTTGGAAATAAAGCAAGTGCGCAACCTAAGTAGATGAACTGAACTTTGAGAAAGAGCCAAGCAAAGGAACCAATGCGCAACTTCTGAAGCAAGGGGGAAGCTATACGCAAGCGCCCCAAAGAGATGGTTCACAACTTGGACGTAGAATGCCCTTGTACAGATACAAAACTTTAAAGATAGTGAAACTTGAAAGTGAGTATGCCCAACTTGTAAACAAAGTACTTGGAAATGAAAATGCTAGTGAATCGAACCCATAAACTTGTAAAATGTCTTGAACAACAAGACTTGCACAACTAAAGATACTGAAATGTAAAGCACAAGTGTTGTGTAAGTGTTGTAGGTAAATTTTAAGTAAATTTTAGAGTCTCTCTTTGATTAGGGGGCTTAAGGTTTAATGATGCAAGCCTAGGCTATGTGTCTACCCCTAGACTCTTACTGCTTTGGCCAAAATGATTCTTTGGTGCTCAAGAAGAAGGGCAAACAAGGCCCTTCCCTAGCTCAACAAATCAACCCGGAAAACTTGGGCACTCAAGTAGGGGGGACACCTAGTGCTGTGAAGTCGTCCTCGACTTAGCACCCTGTTATCACACAGTTTGTAGCTAGGTCAAGTGGCCATGAGATAGAAGGCCAAACTGGCGTAACAGGAACCTACCCCACCCAATGTCACCACAATGGGGAGGTTCTTTCTAT
The DNA here is from genome assembly GCA_009831015.1 of Picea engelmannii. Taxonomy (NCBI): domain Eukaryota; kingdom Viridiplantae; phylum Streptophyta; class Pinopsida; order Pinales; family Pinaceae; genus Picea; species Picea engelmannii. The sequence goes on from ML777515.1 coordinate 712,326, forward strand.
TTAGGGAGGTTAGGCCCAGGGGAGACGTCCTCGGTAACCTGGGGTTTTGAAGAGGCCAAGGTATAAAAGTCAAAGTAAAAGTCCCTCCTCACAGGTTACCACCAAGATCAGATAGTCCGGCTAAACAACCAATAATGAAGTGTAGCCCCAAATGAGAACACCTGCTCGGAACAAGACAATAGCAAAACAATATATGCAGGCTATAATTCAATGGGTTAGTACTTCATATAACTATCCGATATCAATATATTAGCAATTATGACAATAGATATTGACAAGATCAATGTTAATTAATATAGCAGTGGAACG
>ML777515.1:754268-772965 GCA_009831015.1 Picea engelmannii
AATTTTCTCAACTATAATAAGTAAAATGTTAAACGTAGTGGATATGACTTTCATTTCTTAGAAATAATAATAATGACATATATAAACTAGAAATAGTAAGATAACATGTTTGAAGTAATAATAAATTAACAAAAGTGAAATTCAAAATTATTAAAATATATATTAAAAGAGTTGGTTCCTTATTACATCCTTTTAATGGAAAACCACAAACTTGCCAATGTATTAAATTTGAGATAGATCTAGATTTGATTGTTTCTCAAAGATAGATAAATCCCAAAATATAGCACTAATATTTTTATAATGATGTCTTTTAAAATAACAAATTTAAGTAGAATAAAAACAAAAACTTTGTATTAACTTATACCCCAAAGCATGAATTAAGTAATTATTTTGACATTTCATACTCTCATTGGCAACTCCAAGTTATAGGCCAAAATTGGAATTTCCTCAACTATAACAAGTAAAATGTTAAACGCAGTGGATATGACTTTCATTTCTTAAAAGGCCTATTAGGAAAAATGGCATACCATATCATAGTTACTATACTCACTGTCAACTTGTATTAAATGAGGCAATGACAATACACACACATATAATTACTCAAGAATCTAATGAGTATTAGCTTGAGATGCTTAAGATACCCAACCATTACTCACAAACTTATTCAACATGACTTCATTAAGTATTGAGTTGAGTACTTATCCTAGGACCATACATGTGAGTCAATTCACAAGTATGGAAATTATGTACCATACGACCTCAAAAACTAATGCACTAACTTGAGATAGATTGGTTTAATTGGAGGTGTACAAGGGGGGACCAATGATTGATAAACATTGGTTTAGTCTAAGTTGTTAGTCACAATGTAATTATTGGGTTTTGCAAGGTAGGAGATCATCCTTCTCTCTATGGGTTTCACCCCTTGTTATGTTTTATTTATAAAAATAAATACAATTTAAAGAGTGTTAATGAATGGTACATTTCTTGGATAAGTATCTGATGCACCAACTCCACCCTTGATCTATAAAAAGAAAAACATGAGGAAAAAAAAAACTATGAAAACACAGATTAAAAAATGAGATAGTAATGTTATGTATATTTGTGTGTGCAGATATATGATGACCCACCATATCATTATCCCACAGGTATGCAGGAATTCTTTATTCGAGTTTTTGCTCAACCTAGATCGAGTTCCAAATTTTAATTCGTGGGCCCAATTCTTCTTTGAACAGAGTTATGTAATTCACTTTATTTTGCATCAGCCTATAAGTGCTCAAACCTAGCACTCGTCTCCATAATACCTCCATCGTCACCGCAGGATTATACACTTAAGCGCTTTACCCATGGCGCTTACTCCTAACATCCTCATTCCACAGAACCTCATTGTTATGACTGTGAGTTAGCATTATCAGGCTTTATTCAACTTTCATTCTCCATCGTTAACTCTCCATAAGCCTATTGGAACTTTTTTCCGCCTTTCCTTCTCCGTCGTTGATCATCACAGGATGGACAATCTTGATCTCTCATCGGACTATTCTCGCTTTGAATCCTCATCATCGATTTATCTTTAATTGGACGGTTTAGATTCGACTTGGAAGCATTAGCCAAGATGGAGGAATATTCTTCGATTCCTTTCGTCGATACCCTTTTAACTCTGCATCAAAACAGACTTTGAACTGCTTGCTCCGATGGACGGTTGTGATTCGTCTAAGCACGCCCCGATGAATGGTTTGGATTAACTCCTTGTTCCTTTGTTTGGGTTTTTGCTATCAGACTCCTTTCAGTTGTGACATTCCAAAAATGTCACTTTGATAGTCTTCACCTTCCTCCTTAGTCTTCGAACAATCAACTACTATCCACTGTTGATTTGTCCCGGGATCTACGGTCACATTCATTGTCGTTGTACTATGCCTTCTCCACAGAATTCACACGTGGATGTCACGTGTCTTTCGCCTAATCGAATCGTCCACGACAATACCACGTGTCAATACCTCATTTGTTGATACCACATCTAGTTTTGTCAGTTGCCACATGTCACTCGGTTGATACCACGTCTAGTTTTGTCAGTTGCCACATGTCACTCGGTTGATACCACATCTAGTTTTGTCAATTGCCACGTGTCACTCACTTGACGTGACACGTGGCTCGTTCTGAGTCGTTTTATTAAGGTTCTAGGAGTTAATTGATTTGTTGATTAAGGAGACCCAACCCAATGACAAATAATCGTGCAAATGCAGTTTTTCAATGACAAGAAAACATTTTATTCCATAAAACAAAAGTTAGACCAGTGCCTAAAGATGATCAAATTCCACTTATTCCAAAATACACAATAGGAATATACTTCCACAAGAATGAAACAAATTTATGAGATATCTACACAATGAATATGAAAAATAACCTTCTACTTAAAGCAATTATTCTCAAATATAAAGAATACTTGAAATAAAGAATGCTTTGAAAATAGAGATTCACATGAAAGGAAATTGTTGAAAATAAAATTGCTTGAAAGTAAATTGCTTGAAACAAAGGAGTTGCAGAAATTGTGAAGTGATTGTGTTGCAATGTGTGTAGGTTGTTTTTAATTGATTTTAGGTCTCTCTTTGACTTAGGGGGGATTAGATGTGAGTTGTAGCAAACCTAAGCTATGTGACTACCCCAAGTCCTTATCCCTTCAACCAAGAGGAAGTGTTGGGTGTTCAACAAAGGAACAACAAGGTTCCTCCCTAGCTCCAAAGGTCAAATCTAAGATGCTTGGGTGCTCAACAAGGAGGACACTTAGTGCCATGAAATCATCCTCGGCTTCAACCCCTTCTAGCCTCCCAAGTCACACTTTTTTAGTGTTTTAAGAAATAATGGAAGTGAGTGCCTAATTAAACTAGCCACATGGTCATTTTCCCTTTCTTATTACCCAAAATCTAGAAAGTGGCAAGGAGAGGGAATACAAGGCAAATGGTGGGCGAAAAGTTTGATTACTTTTCAAAAATGAAACTTCTAGCTAGTCGGCATGATATTGCAAGGGTGGCAAAGCCACTCACATGCAAGGTGTGGGCACAAACAGAAAAATAAAATAACTTGAAATAAATGGAATAAACAAACTAGCCACACAACGTTTTCTTAAGGACAAAGGTGGGAAAAATAAAATAACTTTGCATGCCTCACAATTATGGCACAATGTGGAGGGCAAGCCTACCAATTTTGTGCCAAGGTGGGTAAAAAAAATTAAAATAAAACAAGTTAATACTAACCACTCAACCTTATCTTTGTGGGAGAAGTGGGGCAAACAAATTAAGAAAAATCAGAAAACTAAGTTCCAAACTAGTCAGTGCGATATTGAAGAGTGGAAAAGCCACTCACATGCAAGGTGTGGGCATAAACAAATTTTAGATACTTTACAATTTACAAACGATGAAGATAAGAAAAGAATGCAAGCCCAAGAGACTGTCTTGGGCTGCTTATAATGTTTTAGAAAGGGAGAACGGTGAAGGGATCTTGCACCACTACTCTTGGATGATTCCTTGAACTTTTTGTGGCCAAGATTGGGTAGCACCTCCCCTTACACTGGCGAAAACCTGCATAAAACAACAAGATATGTTTGCTGGAAATTGCTAAAAATCACTTAAAATGAGTTAGTAATTGTTAGTATCTAAAACAAAAAAAAATTATACTAAAAATTTGAACTTAGAACTTGATTAGATTGCAAGATGTAGAAGAGAAATAGTGCGGAAAATAGATAAAAAAGTGTTGGAAATTATATCAGAAATTTTAGTGAAGCCTTTGGAGTCCACTCTTCCAAGCTTTGGTAACTTGCAAAGTTGTAAATGGTTCACAAAATACTTTGCAAACTCAAAGAAAACAACTCACATAAACCTATAGCAATACTACTACAGATTTATCCCCGGGAAAATACTTTGCTTGGGGTTCTTCAAGTAAAACAATGTGAGCAAAATTAATACAAATTGCATAAATATTACCTCATAAGAACATCAAACAAGAACACCAAGAATACTCTAATAGAACACCAAGAGATCCTCCAAAGCTTCACTTCTATTATTGAACTTCCTTGTACAAATGAACTTCACTCTGACGGTCGATATGAATCCCGATAGGGATCTGACGACTATTATTTCTTCACTCCTGCAAAGGATTTCTTCCACATTCTTCAAAGAGATTTGGGTCGCGACTCTCATGCACATGAACATAATCTAAGTATGTTCTCTCATGATCTCACTACGACTTAATTAAAAGCTAGATCGTCCCATCTTGCCTTAAATACCTCAACTTCTTCGATGATCAGTATTTGATCTTGATCAACCTGCAATTAAACATTCAACTCATATTCTAATTTTGTATACACACTTTGAGAGGAATTCCTCATTGTTTGGACATTAACATCTACAACACTCAATCTGTAGAAACTTAGCGTACACACATAATTAACACAAAGGTCTTCAATAATCAATTCCACACAACACTCGAAATAGAGTGATTTCATTACATAATTGTACACATACTATACATTGGGTTTTACATAGGGCCCTTTTCCTCTATGGCCCTCCAATCTCTCACACAATTGGCTTGATTCCTCATTCAATTGGCCACACCTCTCATGCTCGAAAGCTTACAATTTAATTAAAAAAGTTTTGAATCCATAATTGGTTCATATCTTAACAATCCTTCCTAAATTAACCTCCAGGATACTTAGATCCACAAAATCCTCACAACAACTCCTAGGATCTCTCTAGATCCTCAAAATCATCATGAGACCTAATCTCAACCAAATATTTTGAGAACAAACCAATTACATATTCAAGCTTTCTAGAATTCCTTCAAACATAGGAATTTTCACAATTAAAAAATTAAATTCAAATAATTTCAAGACCCATAGGTCTAACCAAATGTGTTTGGTTTTGGAGGCAGGATGCTCTTGCATCAAACTTCCAAGGAACAAAAATTGTTCATGATATCCTTATGATGAATTCCATTAGTTGAAGTCTTCCTAGGTCCCATAATTGCACTGTTGGTGTGCACCCATCCTTGCATGTTGTTGTTCAATCATTGTTGTCTTCAATTCTCGAGGCTTCCAAATTTTATGTTGTTGTTGTCCACTTGCTTTGCTTATGCAAATCCTTACAGTCGATTGTACTTTGTTGTTGGTTGTACTTCTTACCTTAGTATGCCTCCTCTTATGTACTCTCATCATCGACATCCACATCTCATCAATATCCATTTCCAACCTATCTTTTTGCTGGTACATTTCATTACTTCTTCATTTACATTTTCTTTTGTTATCTCTCATTTGTTGTTGCATATCCTCTATTTGCATAAGAGTTACAAGAATCTTACTCAACTCTAATATTGAATGTTGAATTTGCACCTTTTGATATGTTATTTTCTTCTCCAACAATTCCAATTCATCATACAAATCAAAAAAATTAACTTGGGGTCCTTTTTTAAATTCCATGCAATGTTCATCACCTGTATCCATTGTCATCAAATCCTCTAGTAGTTCTATCTCTTCCTCAAGGTTTATATCCTCTATAAGTATGCCTTCATGAGGAAATTCTCCATCTCATGTACCTGTACAAACTTTATGAGATGATGTTGCTTCATCTTCTTTTAGAACAAAATTTGAATCATGTCCTCCTTCAGCTTCCTCTAGATTTATGACAACTTCAAATGTTTGTCCATCTTCATCATCTGTAAAACCTYCAATCATGCACAAATTATCATATTCAAAAACATAAGGCTCTCTAGCCTCATTTGATATTTCTATCAGCACATCCTTATGTTGATCTGTACTCTCCACATAGTCCATGAGACTTTCAATAAGTCTCTCATCAATATCTTCATCCTCCTCTCCAAGGAACAATCCTTGCTCTGGTTCACAAAAGTGAAMTCTCTCTTATGCCAGTGACCTATGTCTAAACTCAGCTCCTCTTAGTTTATCTTTCTTCAATAAAGAACTTAACATGTGCTTCAAGMTCCTCAATATTTTCCTCAGGTTTCTCTCAAACAATTTCACTACAGGCCACTTGACCTTCTTCTTCACATTCCAACTCCAACTCTGGCTTCTTTCACTTTCATGTAGCAGTTGTCTCAAGTAACTGAGTTGTATCCTTAACTCAACCATTTCTCTGTCAATTTCCTCTTGACTCATTCTCTTGATGACATTTTCTCTGGCATCCTCTTTCCTCTTGTTGTGGCTTTGTTATCCCCAATTCCTAGGGATAAATAAGGAGATGATGTCCCAAGGCCATCAGGTTGCAGACATGGACTATCGAGAGACGACTTGACCAACAATGTCTACTTCCACAGACAGATACCCACCTCACCACCACATCTCCAGGTTCGTCTTGACAGTATCCACCACATCAGTTGGCCTATGGAAGACATTGGGTCTTGCTCCATGAGGTACAAGTCATGTATTATGCTGAGTTTCATTTCAATATTTAAGGCATTTGAGTTTTTTTCATTTATTACTACTTTTGATTATGTGACGTTTGCTTGGACATTATGTTGTTTTCCATGTTTTCCCTTGGTGGTTGACATTGCCCCCTAGTAAGTGGGTCACCCTTAGGGATAGAGTTGCTACTGGAAGGTCCCTTTGATGAGTCATTGTGCCATTCCTGACCATACTTGTCACTTTCCACACTTCATCCCCTCATCTCCTTACCTTTTGGGATGTTCGGGTGTACTGACCCAAGAAGGGGTTGTCCCTCATTTCATGGGAAGAAGGGGTTGAAGGCCCATAAGCTTGTAGCTAGAAAAAGATAAAATCCAAACCACTAACATTCTAGATGCTCTCCTAGGGATCTTGAGGACAATGAAACATCTCTCATAAAAAATTGAGGGCACCCATGAAAAATAACTAATAGCAAATGCCAACCAGGGAGGGGTGTGTGTGGGCACTGTTTTTAATGCTTAGGTAGAATCCCCACACATGTTTCCAACTTGGGGAAGCATGATGTGACCATGGTAGAGTCAAGGTGGGCACAATTTTTATTTCTTAGGTATAAGCCTCTCCTTGGCTTCAACCTGGAAACATCCTAAAAATAATTTAAGGCAATAAATGTGCTTGGAAAAAGGTTGCATTGAAAATGAAGGTGCAACACACCCTCTATAAAGGAACCCATAAATGAGACACTACAACCAATTGTATGTCACGAAACCCATGCCCAAAATTTTTTCCCTTCATCCATGACACATCACCCACATGATTTAGAAGGAGGTCCCCCCAGGAAACATCCCTAAACTTGAGGAACAATTCACCCAACAGGTCATTTTGTCAACCCTCCCATACCTAAACTTGGAAAATTCCATAGGGTCTTTGAGCATTGGTTTATTTTGATGTAGTTTGGATGTACATGCTTAGGTGGATTTATTATTGATTTGATTTACTTATCATGATTCTTTGACTTGAGATCCTTGGAGGGTGTATCCATTTGTTTTTTCAAGACCCAGCTGGTGGACAGTTTTGGAGGAACAAGTCTAACTTGGGCTTCCATGGGGGTCCAAGCCCATAGGTTGGATGCCAAGTGCCCACATGTTGGATCATGGAGACATGCCTTTAGAGGCTTACATGGCATCATGGAGGACCTAACCTATCCCCTACCACTCAAACATTTTTCTTGAAGGAGGAAAAACGTCACTTTCTTGAGGCTTGACATCATAGAGGGGTTAGGGTTTGGTGGTGATGGAGTTGCTACTTGACACTTGGCATGTTTTGGTGGGAGGAGACTTGAGGAGGATATAGAGCATGAGAAGGAGGATTTATGAGCCCCAACGACTTCAACCTTCCACCCCAACGACTTTCTCAAAAGGTCCAAACGTCACCCTTAGAGGAGTGACGTCATTCTAGGGTTTCTATTGTGCAGTTTTTTAAGACTTAAATTTGAATTAAAGGTAAAATACTTGTGTAAAGGGGAAAAATAAGGGTTATTGTCCCCTTATTTTGTGTTTACCCTAACTTATGTGGACACAATATGTTTAACACATTTTGTATAAATAGAGATTATTTGAATCACATTTGATAACATAACTCTCCCATTGTGAGAAATACTTGGCTGGAATTTTCGCTATTCTTGGGCATTTTTCTCTCTCCTTTGCACTTGTTTTGGTTTTCTTTGCTATTGGTGGAAACAAGTGGTGTGCTACCTCTTGTGGAGTATTTCTCTTTCATATTGGTGGATAACTCTTGGTAAAGCAGAAGTTTCTCTTATTAACTCTTGCTCTATGTGAAGGGTTTTATCTTGTTATGGTATATTTTTCTTGGTTGCAAGGTTAACTAGTTGGATATCTTGGGCAGTATAAGGGAGTACAACCCCACTAAGCCCATCAATTTTTGTCTTGGAAATAATTTGTTTCTTAAGGTAGTGCTAGGAGAAGTCAAAGGGATTACACCCTCCTAGCACTTCATAGTTAGTTTTGCTTTCCTTGGGGAGTAAGAGGGTTTACACCACCAAGGAAGTAGTATAGTTAACTCATTTTTTGACTCCATAACCCAATAGTTAAAGCACTAATCATTTTTAATTTTCATTGGAGAAATAAAATTGTTGCATTGGGATACGTAAAAACATGAGATAATGAACTTGTTTAAATTGCAATTCCTTCTTGATGTTCTAGGTTTGTCACTGCCACTAGGGTGTCTCAAGGTGCCAAGTATTTTTTGTTGTTGCTATAAATTTTTATCTATATCCATTAGGGCTGTAGAAACCTTAACTTTTTTTTCATTTATAAATCACTAATAAACCGTTGAAAGTTGCTAAAAGTTTTCCACATTAATCTACTAAGGTTAGCACACTTTTTGGGTGGATTGTTGGCAAGTTTTGATGGCTGATTTCTTTGTTGTAATAACTTGTTTGTTACAGCCATAAGGCCTATAATTATTTCTGCAAAACTTGTTTACAACATCCTTACAATGTTGCTAAAGTTTTATGATTTCTTCTTGAGCTAAACTAGTCAATTTGCTAGCTTGTCTCTTGTACTTTTCATTAATCTTTGAGCAACTTTATTTTGCAGCTCTTACTATCTTTTTGTTGTTGATATATACTTTTGTTTATTGTTGCAATTAGGGACAACAAGCCTAACTTGTTTTTCCACCTAACATTATACGCATATATTTGACTTGTTCTTGTGTCTCGGGAAGGTACAATCACTCCTTACAGGTACTATTATCTCTTGGAAAATTTGGCTACCACCAAAACTCTTTTCTCAATCCATTTTGTTCTTAGTATCTTGACCTATGTACATCCAAACCATCTCATCAAAATAAACCAATGCTCAAAGACCCTATGCAATTTTCCAAGATTAGGTATGGGAGGGTTGACAAAACGACCTATTGGGTGAATCGTACCTCAAGTTTAGGGGTATTCCCAAGGGGATCTCCTTCTAAGTCATGTGCATGAAGTGTAATGGATGGGGGGAATACTTTTGGGCATGGGGTTTATGACATACAAATGGTTTTAGTGTCTCATTTATGGGTGCCTTTGTAGAGGATGTGTTGCACCTTCGTTTTCAATGCAACCTTTTTCCAAGCCCATTTATTGTCTTTTATTATTTTAGGATGTTTCCAGGTTGAAGCCAAGGTGGGGATTCTAACTAAGCATGAAAAATTGTCCCCACCTTGAAACTATCCTGGTCCATCATGCTTCCCCAAGTTGAAAACATGTGTGGGGCTTCTACTTAAGGAATAAAAATAGTGCTCACACACGCTCCACCTTGGTTGGAATTTTGTTATATTTATTTTTCACGAGTCCCATTAGTTTCTTATGAGAGACATTTATTTTTCCTCGGGATCCCTCGGTGAGCATCTAAAAGGTTAATGATTTGGATTTTATATTTTGCAAGCAACAAGCCTCTGGGCCTTCATCCCCTTCTTGGGCCAGTACACCCAAAAATCCCAAAAGGTGAGGATATGAGGGGATGAAGTGTGGAAAGTGAAAAGTATGGTCAAGAATGGCACGATGACTTGTCAAAAGGATCTCCCGGTAGTAGACCTATCCTTAAGGGTGACCCACTTACTGGGGTGTAATGTCAACCACCAAAGTGAAACAGGGAAAAGAGCATAATGTCCAAGTAAATGTTACATAATCAAAAGTAGTAATAGATGCAACAAACTCAAATGCCTCAAATATTGATACATGACTTGTACCTCATGGAGTAATAACCAATGTCTTATGGAGGCCAGCTGATGTGGTGGATACCATGGTGATGACCCTGAGATATGGTGGTGAGGTGGGTCTCTGTCTATGCAAGTAGACTTTTTGGTCAACTTGAGGGCCTCAAGACATCATATCCTTAGTTATCCCTAGAAGTTGGGGATAACAAACTTCACTCTGACAGTCGATATGAATCATGATAGGGATATGACTGTTATTATTTCTTCACTCCTACAAAGGATTTATTCCACAGTATTCAAAGAGATTTGGGTCTCAACTCTCTTGCACGTCAACATAATCCAAGTATGTTCTCTCGTGATCTCACCACAACTCAATCAAAATCTAGATCATCCCATATTTCCTTAAATACCCTAACTTCTTTGATGATCAGTGTTCGATCTCGACCAACCTGCAATTAAACATTCAAATAAGATTCTAATTCTTCATATGCACTTTGACAAGAATTCATCATTGTTCATGCATTAACATCTGCGACACTCAATTTGCAGAGACTTAGCATACACACACAATTAACAGAGAGGTCTTCAATAATCAATTCCACACAACGCTCGAAATAGAGTGATTTCATTACATAATTGTACGTGTACTTTACACGGGGTTTTATATAGGGTCCTTTTCCTCTATGGACTTCTAATATCTCACACAATTGGCCTAATTCCTCATTCAACTGGCCAGACCTCTCATGCTCGAAAGCTCACAATTTAATTACAAAAGTTTTGAATCCATAATTGGTTCATATCTTAACATTCCTTCCTAAATTAACCTCAACGATACTTAGATCCATAAAATCCTCACAACAACTACTAGGATCTCTCTAGATCCTCAAAATCCTCATGAGACCTAATCTCAACCAAATATTTTGAGAACAAACCAATTAAATATTCAAGCTTTCTAGAATTCCTTCAAACATAGGAATTTTCACAATTAAACAATTAAATTCAAATAATTTCAAGACCCCTAGGTATAACCAAATGTGTTTGGTTTGGAGGAAGGATTCTCCTGCATGAATATACATACATGTGTGTGTACATACACACACACACATATGCATCCCAATCACCTTGGTTGAAGCACTCTCATTACACCTTTATATTAATTAATATAGCTCTTTTTTATTTTAAAAAAGAATGAAGCATAGTTAGCAACTTAACGAGAACTCTACAGAGTTCTCATTTTTGGGGGGGTCACATTTTTACCTCGTTTTTAAAAAAGGTGCTACCAGTAGCACCCCCCCCTCCCTTTTTAGGTTGTTTTTGGATATTTTAAATTTTATGATTCATAATGTTTCCACATTTTTATTTTTTTTTGGTAAATCCGGTGTCTATTCTATTAAAATACAATAAAATACAGTCAGGAAATACAAAGAATGTCCTTGAGGGTGGACAAAAAAAGCCTGCCCTTAGTGGGAAATCGGGCTGAAATTCTTCCTTCCCTTAATGGGAAACTAGGCATGCCTACAAAAAAATGATTTTTGGTGGTTCAAGTGTCTCTTTCCAGAATCCAGTGAAGCTTACAAAAAAACTAAGAAAACTTGAGAAAAACCTACAAAGCGGTGTAGAGGCATGAACATTAAGAGTGGGGGTCATTCATAGAAGCTTCTTCAATGACTGGACAACCACCAAAGTCACTTTCATTGTCACATGATGAGATGGATCTGTCCAAGGATGGGTGCTTGACTAGTAGGCCTGTTGTTTTGATGTCAAGAACCTTCAGTGAGTTGTGCATGCCTCGAGCTGTCTTGAACCGTCGCTTTCACTGAGTTGTGTGTGCCTGGAGTTGTCAACGTGCCACTCATACCTGGAGGAATCACCTTAGAACTGATGCTAAATGTCTCTAGAGGCATCGCGAGGGTGGGATGGCCCACAGAGGGAGGAGGACAAGTGCTAGGGGAGGCTGGAGCAGAGGGGGGAGGGCGAGTTGTGGGGGAGTGAGGTGAGTGAGGAGAGCTAGAAGGGATAGGAACGAAGACACCAGGGAGGTTGAGGAAGGTGCAGGCGAGGAGAGTTTTGACCACCCAGTATCTTCGTCGATGCCTGGAGGTGTGACGAGCTGTTGGGAGGGAGCCAAAGATATCTTCTTCTGATTCGTCAAGTGATTTCCATAAGGAGTTCGAAACAGAGCGATCAAATCCATCCTGGTTGGCTAGGAAGGGTAGGTGAGGAGCTGTGGAGGTTCTCCTTCCATGGCCACTTCGTCCCAGGGTGGGGGTGGCACGTTGGCGAAGAGGCATGGGCGAGCAATTGGGAAAATTGAGCATAGAGGAAATCCACCACCTTGCGATGAGAGCATAGGGACGTCGTCTAAGGAGAACGAAGAGATCATTTCCAAGGGCAACAAGGTGAGAATGAGTGGAGTGAACACAGGTAGTTGAGGAAAGAGCATGAGGAAGGAAGGAGCTCACATCCAACACTATTATGGTCACCGGACTGTTGGAGCATGGGAGTTGCAAGTGAGTACAGAGAGTGTGCAGGTGAGGGGCAGGGGTCATGGGCAGAGTGAATGAGCCTCATCTTAGTAGGGAAGGGTAGTTAAGGCGCATGAGGGGGGTGAGGTGGCACATGCCTAGTCATCGCGATGCATGCTAGGGGATGAGATGGAGGCCATCGTGTGGTCACCCGCATCCAAGGTTATTTTTTAAAATGCTTATTTTCATCTATTTTCAAATCTTTCTAAAAAAAAAAAATCAATGGTGTTTTTAGTCATTTTTCCATGCTTCTTTCAATCTTAAAAATATATTTTACCATTTACTTTTTTGAAATTATGTTTTTTCATATAATTGTGTCTCCTTAATTAATTTATGGTTCCACACTTTTAAAATATAGTGGAAAACATAATTTTTAACACAATGTTTACATTTACTTCGATACATAGAAAATAATTGTAGTTAAATAACACTATTTTTTAATATTTAGGAAAAAAATATACATTTTACAGCCATATATAATAAAAAAACCTATACAGTTTTGCACCTATTCATTTAAAATGACATGTCAAATAAATCATTTTTATGGACATAATTGAACCGAAAAAATGAAAATTTTATATCAAAAATTAACATTTTTTTTTTCCATATGTTTATACATTTGAAGTAAAAAAATGACAACATTTAATAAAAAATTCCCTAGTATAGTGATTCACATACAAATAAAAGTGAAAAGAAAACAATGAAAAAGATTCATCATAAAACAACAATAGATACATATTCACTCTTATTTTAAAATTTGAAAGTCAAAACATTACAGTTATAGCTCAGCAAAAAATTGCAAAATTGACCATCATCTTCAAGGGAATCTTAAAAGTAATCAACAATATCATATCTCCCAAATTCATCATTCTCAACAGACACATTATCATCTTCTTCGACATCATTTTGTGCTTCCATTGTGTTAGTTTGCTCTGCCATTGGGTCTTTGATATCTGCAAGTTCTCCAAAGTGATCCTTTCCAATAAATCCTCCTAATGGTACTTGAGGTTCCTTTGAAATTTTTTCCACCTTTGATTCACTAAAATATCATTTCCTCAAGCCAACTTCTTGCATTTCATCTGGAAGAGATGGAATACCATTAAGTCTTTGTTGAATAAAACTGCACTGTATTGGGTCACTTTCAATGGCTATGCAATTTCTTTATTTATGTAAGCAATATGCTAATGTTGTACCTAATCACCAAATACAAAATAAATAATGAAATTAAATACTGTAAAAAGACATAAATTAGAAATAATATAAGATTGAAGTATGATTTCATAAATGTTAGATCATAATTCTTACCTGAACCCGAGAACAAATCCAAAACTCAATCTCCTTCATTTGAAAATGTATCTATAATATAATTAATTAATGCTTGTGGTTTTTGATAAATGTTAATCATCTCTCCTTTCAAATCAGTTTCTTCATATGTTAGTCTTCTAACAACGACATTGTAAACCAATGAACTACTCAGATTCCCTCCATCCTTTACATTGACAAGAATAGAATTATAAGAATCATCCTTTGTCCAGGTTGCAAGATGTATAATCTCAAAATCACATTTAAATGGTTCTCTATTGGAGCTCTAAATATTAGGCTTGTGCCCATAACATAAATAAGTGAAAATTCAAATAACTTGTGAATTAATAAAATTGTTTTCTAATATTAATTGTTAAACATACACTTTGAATATCTTACCAAATAAATTGCATCCTTGTATTTTATTTTCCCTTGAAGCTTGATTGTACTAATCATTGTTGTGTGTCTGAATAAAAAACCAGAAATCTCCAAAATGGTGATGTTGTGACTTCCATAAATCCAATAACCACGTTATTGAAATCTTGGTAAGTATAAGGCTCAATATCATATCCAATGTTTTGGATATTATAACCTTGAGGTATATCCACAATAACTAGGGAGTATTGTTTTTTAGGAACAATATTTTCAATTTGTTCACAATCACCTAATATCAGTTTATACTGAACAATGTCGAGCTCATTCCAAATTTAGTGATCAAGGGTGTCATCAAGTTCAACAGTTTGAACACATATCCTTCTTTCTCTTTCAAACTTGGTTTTGGTTTCTTGAATAAAACTTTTGAAGGTTGTAGGTACTCTATCTGCATTCTTCTTTGGCATCTTTAATGAAACACACACACACACACACACACACACACATATATATTAAAATATAAATAAATTAACTTACAAACGAATAATATGAATGTAATAAATCAACATACATTTTTTAATGCAACAAAAAATTGTTTCAATACTGCTATAGAGATTGAATCTGGATAGTTGAGTTTAACATCATCCTAATTTTCTTCATTCAACATCTTAACCATTTTCTCTTGTATTCTCATATACACCTTGTGACTAAATAAAAAAAATTAATGTTATGACGATACATATAATAAAATACTTAGAACATTGATATGTTAAACTAAAAAAATTAATTTGTTTGTCCTAACATAAATAAAAATAACTCAATAAAATAACTTTTTTAAATTCATCACACATTTCTTCCATTGACAATTCACCCAACCTTACATGTGATAATATAGCTATGACAAATTTCTCATCCTTCACTCCTTGTATCATTCTCCAAGGTGTTATAGTCATATCTTCTGGAAGATATTTTATTTCAGGACATGTCTTACTTGCGCCACATATTAATGGTTTATCCTTCTTAACTCTCTGATTTTTTATACTAATATTTTCCCATAGGGTGAATCTCTCATCTATCAACTCTCATACATGTCCAGTTCTAAATCCCAATTGAAAATAGCTATCCACTGTTAGAATATAATGGATGTGCTCATTTAACCATAGACAATATCACTATTGTCACCCAACCATAGGTCGAAGCCACCCCCGAGCACCTTAACCTTGACAGAGAATCATTCCAGAAGAAAACCCTAGGCTACATAGCCAAACAAAGGGTGGCGCACATTTCTCCAAGGATAGTGCACCAAGCAAGAGCTGATAAGAGATTCCAAACCATAACCAAGAGATAGTCCAAGCCGAAACTGAAATCTGCTAGCTGCAATAGCTGCAACGACAACTCTCCTCCAAACTTGTGCACAAACTGGTCAACTGCAGTGCGCACAAGTGTTTCTTCTGCAGTTCTGAGAATGCCTGCCAGAATGAAGACTGGCCTCCTGTATTTATACTAAATCCGGAAAACTACTTGGGTCGACTTCTCATTCTAGGTGCCTATTTACTTAGTATATAATATTTCCTTTAGTCGACTTCTTCTCTTGGATGCTAATAACCTAATACAAGTTATCCTCTTGCGCTGACTTGTCTTCTAGGGTTATTATCCAACTAATTAGGGTTTCTTCTTTGTTCCTGGAATATTCTATTCTCGTCAGGTTTACACGTGGAGGTAAATACCTCCTACAACTACCATAATATCAACACTCCCTCCTAGCTAGGGAGGTATTGAAGGTAATGGTCTTGAGAACAAACACACCATTCACCCGGTAGCATCAATATAGTCATATAGACTATCTCATGACTAGATCATGAGCACCATCATCACTATCAGTGTCATCGGTTGCATCATCTCTCGAAACCATACTCCATCTGAGTAATCAGACATGATGTTGGATAAGTCACTCACTCCACAGAGTGACACAAGAACCATTCTTCTAATCTGGACATATGTCCTGGAAGAATAAATGTCTTGGACCATTTTCCGTCTAGGAAATATCTATCCATTGATCATCCATCTAGCTGATTAAACATTTTCCAACACTATTGATAGTGTTCAAGGTAATCGGAAGAATGTCATTCAATAGAACACAACTGTGTCTATCCATAGTAGTACACAACTACTATCTAGTGGTACACTACCACACCAAGTAGCACACAGATACTTGATCAGTGACATATATTCACAATCAGTGGAACACATCCACCACAGTAATATACATCTATTGTCCGGAGACATATAGTCTCCATAACAATCATATCATCTGATATCAACTTGCACAGAAAACATTGTTATGATATAAACTGAGTCATATGGGCCATTCTTCTACTCACATCTGTGAGATCTGGAAGAGCATCTGCCCTCAGAAGGTAAAACATCAATGATGAGATATCTAGACTATTCTTCTCAAGAAAGGAAGAATAACTATCCCAATTTCTGAGCCTGGACCATTTCCTATTCGGACCATTCTTCTGGCACTAAACAAAGTGCAACCTAGAGAGAATGAATCTACCCTAGGGAATGCATGTCCCTGATTGTTGAACCTGGACCATTCACCTATCTAGGCCATTCCTCTAGCACTAAAAAAAGTGCAACCTGGAGAGAATAAATCTTCCCTAGGGAATGACTGTTCGGACCATTTCCAAATGAAATGACTCTCCTGCACCAACCTCCAAAACAAACCATTATTCGAAACTGCTCACAAATGTGAGATTCAAAAGAATGATTGTCCAATGAGGCAGATCAATCTTTTTGACCACTACTAAGAGTGACCGTCAAGAAGAGAGACTATCCTAGACCATTCCCTATGTTAACCACAAGGGGAATCGTTGTATATGGTACATCAACAATCCATCAAACCATTTTCATTAAGAAAATGACTGTTCAATCTGGACCATTTTCCCAACTGGAAAATGCATGTCCGTGAGAAATCTCAAACCACTTTCCGAACTGGAAAGGAACTGCTCATCCTGGACCATTTTTCGAACTTGAAAAATTATTTTCCATAAATCAATAACACATCAGTGCTCCCTCCCAACCTGGGAGTCATCTCTTCCTTTTTCAATAAGGAAGTTGTCTCCACAAGCTCCATCTTAAGTACACAAACTTTTTCATCTTGGACAAAGGCTTTACAAAAATGTATGCTCATCTTCTCATCTGTGGAGATATATATTGGAGAACCACTTTCTCTTTTCTGGACTTCATCACGGAGAGTGTAATTCTTGATCTCAATGTACTTCGGTATTTCTGGAACACTGGTTTTCTATGAAGGCTTCATATATCTCTTATCAATGTAGTATATCATTGTTGGATTCATCTTTTGTTTCCTTCTATCTCATAACATCGTGGCAGGGCTCAAACTGGAACATATCTATGAGAGTTTGTCATGGATTAGCAATCCATCATCCTAGATTTTTGAGTAACCATTATGATACAATATCTCTGTTATAGAGATCTTTTCACCACGTTTATGTTGTGTATTGAAGGCTCTGCACCAAGTTTTTTGAATCCATACAAGATCTTCTTCCATCTGCATACAAGGGTCTCTTTCTGGTATACCTCAAATCCTTTGAGGTTGCTCTACATGTAAACTCCAACCTATGGATATTGTGGATGATGTATTGGCTCATGTAGAGGTATGTCTAGTTTACAAGCAATCATCATAGTCTTCTCCCTCCATCTAGGAGAACCTCTAGTTCTGGATCTTGAAATTCCTTCATTCATAAGTTTTCCATACATTGTTCTTCATCACAAATTTTGGTTCCTCTACTTGATTGCTTTTAGTGAGTTCATATCAGGCTGGTAGTCTTGTTATTATTGATACACTAACTAGTTGTTCTGTCTTTTCTTTCTCTCTTAGAATCTTCATGTTCTTCCTCATGTTTCTCTTTAGCTCTTAAGTTCATGGAGTTTTCTATAGATTCCATGCTCTAAAGATTCCAACTTCTTTCTTTCATTATAGGATCATGGATGTGGATGGACAACCAGGGATTACTTTAAGGCTTCTTTTCGAAGAAGACTTCTTCTGAAGTCACACTGAACACGTGTTTCTTTTCATGGTTGCTACCATGGATAGATACTTCATCATATTCAATGGATCATATAATTTAGGATTAGATCCCTCCTAATCCTTGCTTCATGCATGCATGCATGTTCTTCCTTTGATAATATAATCATCTCCCTCCATCTAGGAGAGTCCATGCTTCCGTTTGCATCCTTATTGCCTTCTGCAAAGTGTCACAAATATTTTTCCAATTTCCTCTTGATTGCTAACTTCTTTCTGTCTTTACTTCTTCTAGGTTTCTTCAAGATTGATTATGATAATAACTTCCAC
>ML777515.1:773089-785076 GCA_009831015.1 Picea engelmannii
TAGAAAACATGGTATGTACAAGAACTATGAAGAGTGTTGTTTACCTTGTCTTAGAAGAAGAAGTTTGTTTCATCCTGCTTAATCTTCTTTGAAGGTTCCTTTTCTTTGGCAACTGATGCTTCGTGTGTCTCCTTCCTTTTCTTTAGCTCGAGACAATGATTCTTGTAGTGACCATACTTTCGACAGTTGAAGCATTGTATTTTTGACATATCTTTCTCTTGATTTGGCTTCTTCCTTGAACCAAACTTCCTTTTGTTCCTAAAATTCTTGAATCTTGTTGTGAAGGCTTGATCATCGTATTTATTTTGAGGTTTCTCTTTTGCACTAATCCTTGATTCTTCTTGTGCACATCAAGTCCAAAGTACTTCGAATGTAGGATAGTCCTTCCTTGTGTTCATACTTGCGGAAAATGCATCCCATGTCTTGGGAAGACCGTTGAGTACTATATTTACTAGTTCCTTCTTTGAGATGATCTTATCAATAGCTTGTAGTTGATCTCTTAACTAAGATATCCTCACAAAGTATGATGTTATGTTGTCATCATCATTCATCTTCATGTCACAGAGCTCATTCTTCATACTCATTACTTGTCCAATGTTTCTGACTGAGAAGAGATTTGTTATGGAATCATACATATTCTTAGATGAGTCAAGATGGGAGATGTAGGGTATCAAGTGGTATTTTATAGAGTCCACTATGATACTCATGGCATTGATGTCACTATCTTTGAACCTCTCCATAACTACAACGTCCTGCGGTTCCTTGTCTTTTCCTTCTTCAAACTCTGGTTCCACGATATTTCCTTTCACGATATCCAGTACTTTATTCTTGGCAAGGATGAGGTCAATTGTCTTCCACGCTCTGAAGTTAGAATCCCCATCTAACTTGTTTTCTGACTTCATAGAGTAAGTCATGGTTTCCTTGACTGGGTCAACCCTAGATTTGACTAAAAACTCAAACTTGACGTTTTTTCTTGTTGAGAGTCCTAGGAGATGTGTTAGGCTAGGGTGGACTAGTCTATCTAGAAATTAGGTCAATCCATTCACTTAAGGTTCCTCAACAAGAGGGTTAGGGTTTCTGCAACTTCACTTTCTAGTAACCCTCGCAGCAGTGCTTTGGTCACTGCTCCTGCTAGAAACCCTAGCGACAGTTCTTCAACGATCTTAGTATCCTTATGGATATTCTCCCTTCTAGTGGTTAGACTGAATGAAGGAGGTGTAGGACTATAACCTGTTAGAATATAATGGATGTGCTTGTTTAACCATAGACAATATCACTATTTTCATCCAACCATATGCCGAAGCCACCCCCGAGCACCTTAACCTTGATAGAGAATCATTCTGGAAGCAAACCCTAGGCTAGATATCCAAACAAAGGGTGGCGCACCTTTCTCAAAGGATAGCACACCAAGAAAGAGTTGATCAGAGATTCCAAACCATAACCAAGAGATAGTCCAAGCCAAAACCGAAATCTGCTAGTTGCAGCAGCTACAACGACAACTCTCCTCCAAACTTGCGCACAAACCGACCAACTGCAGTGCGCACAAGTGTTTCTTATACAATTCTAAGAATGCCTGCCAGAATGAAGACTGGCCTCCTGTATTTATACTAAATCTGGAAAATGGCCTAGGTTGATTTCTCATTCTGGGTGCCTATTTACTTAGTATATAATATTTCCTTTAGCCGACTTCTTCTCTTGGAGGCTAATAACCTAATACAAGTTATCCTCTTGAGTCAACTTGTCTTCTAAGGTTATTATCCAACTAATTAGGGTTTCTTCTTTCTTCCCGAAATATTCTATTCTCGTCAGGTTTACATGTGGAGGTAAATACCTTCCGAAACTACCATAATATCAACATCCACATCTCTAAATACATCACTTCCTTTGCAATTTTTTTCTTTTGCATTTTCATCATCAATTGGGAAGTTTATTTCCATACAACATTGCTTCTGAAAAATGGCATCAACATTTGATCTCTCCTCATGACATATTTCAAAAAACTCATTATGGATAAATCTCACCCTTTTATTGAAATTCATGGACATTCTATACTCATTGTCTGTGTTATGATCCCTTGCCAATAACTTTGCTTTTGAACATGTTAAACCAACATAAATTATGCATTTGACTGTCTCAAAAACAAGATTATTGGGATATTCTTGCATCAATTCTCTTCAGGCCTCTGTAGAATGATTTCCTCCATTCACATTATATTTGTAGTCAAAACATTTTGATCTATCAAATTATTCCCCCTAGGAACTTCCATTGGGTCAACAAGAACTAGGTAGTCAACCACATGTGCATATGGATTGTACCTAATCAATTTTCAAATTGTGAATATGCAAGTGATGTGGTTTTCTAATTTGATATTTTTCTTTCCCTTATGTGGGTTTATAAAGTTGTTTCACATTCAATTAAAATGTATGGCCATCATAAATTAAGTTCTCCCTCCTACATCTATTTTGAATGGAATTTTGTGTTGTTTTCATAATACCATCCTCTAGATCAGCACCTGGTGTTATTATTTCTCTGCTACCTTTAGGACTTTCATTATAATATTCAGAGCTAACGATAGCTTCTTCATCATCAACAACATTTTTTTCTTCCCTTATGATTTCAATGGGTTTCATCTAAATCAATGATTTCTTCGCAATCAATAGGAAGGGACTCATCATCGGTCATCGTTCTTTTGCATTTATATTATTTATTATTTTTGCGAGGAGTGATAACCTCAATGGGACTAATATCAACAAAATCTTCATTTGGAGTTTCCTCATTTTCAAATGTAACTTTTTTAGGATTTCTAGAATGAGGACTTTTATTTATTCTTTCATGTTCTTCTCTGTCTACTCTTGCGGCTTCAACCTATGTTACTTTTTGTTTCTTTTTCCTTCCTTCTTGTGTCTTTTCAATATGAAAGAGTTGATGAAATCCATGATAGTATTCTCTATAGATTAAATCCCCTCTAACATATGTGAAATTCATTCAACAAAATCCCGTAAAAATAAAATATAACATTACCATGTTAAATAAAATTAAAAATTTAACATGATACTAAGAATAATAAAGGATACAAAAATAAAAATAAAAGAACTTACATTGCCTTTGTCAATGTCATCAATGATGGATGCACATAATTCTATAAAACATTCATCCTTGTTATAATTGTTCAATTTCAAACAATATCTAATCTTGTTATAAGTCATGCCTTGTTTGAGAAGTGCATAAACTATATATGTGTCCGGCACCAAACATATATCTCGTAACAAGACAAGTGCATGATAATTTCCTTGCACATGTTAAAACTCGGAACAATACAAATATAGATGTTCTCCAATGTTGCCTTGCTTGTATTTAACAAACCAAGAATATCTCAGTTTGTTTTCACCTTCCACAGATTTCCACACTCTAACATTCTTCATTACCCTTGACAGCTCAGGTGTTGTGCTATCAATTTGTTTCCTAGCATTCACGGAGGTCCCAGTTGCAATTTTTGATGCCATTATTGCAGGTCGTGATCCAAATATATTCATAGTTAATCTCTTTCATGTTGTTTTTCCTATATATAAAAAAAACAAATTAGGTCTTTTACATTATCATAATTTTTTTTTTTAAATTGACTATAAGAACTAAGTTAAAAATAAATAAATAAAAAATTGACCCATGGAGTTACTAGGGCGATGTTGGGACCAATCCTTGTATTACAAGGTCTAAGAATATGTCGGGCATCACCCCAGTGATCCAGATGGATCTCGGTGGCCATCCACCTTTTCCACTAAATCACCATTTTGAGCATGTGGTTTTGATAAACCGTGGCATTCACCCTTTTGGTGGGGAATGGAATGGAATGTCATCTTCATGTGTTAATTACAGACATCATGTAATGGTCTTATGTATATTCCTACAACATATTGTTAATGCACCGGGTCCCATTAGAACTCCGCAGTTAAGCGTGCTCGGGCTAGAGTAGTATTGAGATGGTTGATCGCCCTGGAAGTGCTTGTATTTTACACGTCTATGGCATTTTATAAACTTAGTCCAATTTATCCCACATGCATCATGGGAATTATTCTCCTCTCACTCTCTCATATATAATTGAGGTGTAGGAGGCTCTTTAAGCATGCAATGGAGTGTGATGTAAATCTTGTTGAGAATGAAGTGTAGCCAACATCTCTTTCTATTCAGAGATAGGCTACCCCATTCTTCCAGTTTGTGTTCTATAGTGTTTTTTCTCTCTTGTTGATTCTTCTCAGACGGATGTGCGTAGCAGCCACATCTCTTCTCAGAGATAGCTACCACCATTCAAGCAAGTTGTTTTCAGTTCTGCAGTTTTAAAGTTTCAACCTACTTTATTTATGCAATAGAAGTTATTGTTCATTGGATATTTGTTGTTGTTCTCTGTATCTCTATGTTATTGTATTCATTATGTTATTCATTTTGTTCCTCTCATAAATCTGGATCAGTGGTATCAGAGCATGATGCTCCTTGTCATTTCTCAGAGCAGGTCCCCGATGAGGTCAGGGTATAGAGAGTTGGGTCTCAAGATAGTTTCTCTTGAGGAAAACTGATCTCACCATCCCAAGTGACCTACCATGGCAGAAGAAAAGAGAGATGACAAAGAAGGATATCCTTTCAAGACGTTGCTCGAGGAAGCCCTCGTGCAATAGAGGAATGAGATGATGGAAAAATTTCTCAAATCCTTCGAAGACTACCGATGGCGACGGCTGAGGCATCTTTGACAAGAATCCATTTCGCAAGTGCAACACCCTTCAAGGTACAAGTCAATTTTGATATCCCCTTATTTGAAGGCCAGATAGATGCATATGCTCTAGAAAAATGGTTGAATCTACTAGAAGGTTATTACTATGTCCAAAACAATTCTGACAGTGAAAAGATCACCTTTTCGCTTCTTAAATCCCTTCCCCATGTCATAGCTTGGTGGGAAGGTTATTGGGAGAGGTACATCGTGGATGAATCTACACTATTTGGGAGAGAACCCATTTGGGATTCCTTTTTATATGCCCTAAAGGAGGAGTTCTACCATGTCAGAAACTATGATGACCAATACATGAGATGGACAACTCTGCGTCAGAAAAGAGACCAGACGGTGTTGGAGTACACCAACATATTTCATACCTTACACTCAAATTTGGGTATCAAAGACTCTGAGCGACACCTAATTTTGAATTACTGTAGTGGTCTACACAGGTACATCCAAACAGAGATGGATTTCTTGGACATCTCCTCATTGGGAGTTTCTTACTGATATGTAGTCAAAATTGAGCAGAAATTCAAGCAACAGAGTAAGTGGGAGAAGCATGGAAAAGGAAAATCTAACTCACATAATGAAGGACAGAGCAAGGAAGGCCAACCTCAAGAGATCTAGTCTCATATGTAGGAAAAGAAGGGTAATGAGAAGTCTAAGAAAGACATCGAAAAGTGGTGTGAGTTCCAAAACATTCCTTGGCACAACACTGATGAATGTTGCTCAATACAACCATTGTTGGCCAAGCTCAAATACAAAGATTCAAACCCCGACTTGGACCCTGATTCAAAAAATAATAAAAGAAGACAGATCATTGATGCAGAACCCACTGCTACTGTCGCAACTGCAACAATCCAACCAGAAGAGGATCTTGAGGAGGGGGAGTGACTCTTTCATTCACAGATGTGGGTGAAGGGGACCCCACTGCATTTTATTGTTGATAGAAGAATCCAAAGAGAATAATATCAGTAGAGGTGGTCAAGCAATTGGATTTTCTAACAACACCACGCCCACAGACATACAATATCGGGTGGCTTCTCCAAGGTCAAGATCTTCGTGTCAGCCAGCAGTGTCGCCTATCCTACAACATCAAGCCCTTCAAGGATGAGGTATTGTGTGATGTTTCCCCACTGTAAGTCTGTAATATTATATTAATCTATCCATATATGTGGAGGTG
Organism: Picea engelmannii; assembly: GCA_009831015.1. Taxonomy (NCBI): domain Eukaryota; kingdom Viridiplantae; phylum Streptophyta; class Pinopsida; order Pinales; family Pinaceae; genus Picea; species Picea engelmannii. The sequence goes on from ML777515.1 coordinate 779,032, forward strand.
TCATTTTTTTTATGAGTCTCGACCCCGTAGCGTCATTTTTACTCTTGGGGGTCAACTATACAGGATACCAGAGGTAGTTCTGTCTATTGTCCCACCAAAACAATGCCACAAATTAATCTCTCATATTGCAAAGTTTAGCCTCTTCACAATCCGATTAGAAGGTGAACATAAGGAAATTGCAACCACTGCAGCCTTATCCCAAGACCTTTCTATGTAGAAGAATCAAATCAACAAGTTTGTAGAAGAGTACCAAGATGTTCTTGTTGCACCTACGGGGGTGCCTCCACACTGCCTAGTCAAGCAAGGTTATAACAGAACCCTTCATACTCTTCATTTTGCATCTTCACCAACAGAGTCCTCGCATACTCAGGTAGATCATGCAGCTAGATTGGTTGAACAAATTCAACCACTCCAGCAACAGGTTCATGACAGCCTTCAACAAGCTAAGCATGACAGCTTCTTCAGCAAGGCAAGCAACACACCAAGCTTTAGATTTAGCAGAAGTATCCTTGTCTCCCAAGGGAAATTGACACAATGGGTACCATTTCTTCCCAAGGGGGGAGGAATGATCCAAATGGATCTTGGTGGCCATCCACCTTTTCCACTGAATCACCATTTTGAGTCTGTGGTTTTGATAAACCATGACATTCACCCTTTTGGTGGGGAATGGAATGTAATTTCATCTTCGTTTATTAATTACAGAAATCATGTGATGATCTTATGTATATGCCTAAAACATATTGTTAATGCACCAGATCCCATTATAACTCTGTAGTTAAGCATGCTCGGGCTAGAGTAGTATTGGGATGGGTGACCTCCCTGGAAGTCCTCGTATTTTACATGCTTACGACATTTTATTAACTTAGTCCAATTTATCCCACATGCATCATGGGAATTGTTCTCCTCTCACTCTCTCATATATAATTGAGGTGAAGGAGGCCCTTTAAGCATGCAATGGAGTGTGATGTAAAGCTTGTTGTGAATAAAGTGTAGTCAACATCTCTTTCTTTTCAGAGATAGACTACCCCATTCTGCCAATTTGTGGTCTATAGTGTTTTTTCTCTCTTGTTGATTCTTCTCAGACGGATGCATGTAGCAGCCACATCTCTTCTCAAAGATAGCTACCACCATTTGAGCAAGTGGTTTTCGGTTCTGAATTTTTCAAGTTTCAACCCATTTTATTTATTCAATAGAATTTATTGTTCACTAGATATATGTTTTTTTTATTTGTATCTATGTGTTATTGTATTCAGTGTCTTATTCATTTCATTCTGCTCATAAATCTGGATCACCTAGCTAGCCCCACAACCAAGTCATGGGAGCACCCAAGGCTTGGTCATGGGGGTTTCCCGCCATGGCCAAGTCACGATCCATGTTTTTACCATGACTTGGTCATAGAGGGGCAGTCTCCATGGCCAAGTCACAGTCTTGGAACCGTGACTTGCCTGCGGGGGGATAGCCCCATGGACAGGCCCTAGGCACGCTCGGGGATTGGTTGTGGGGATGGTCGGTCTGCCCCATCCCCCATCGTAGCCAAGGCATGGTTGTGGTGGGGGTTGGGGCGATGCCAGACATCGCCCCAGCCTCTACAGGCAAGCCTTGGGCGCGTCTGGGGCTTGGTCGCAGGATTGACCCCTATGGACAAGTCACGGGTTGTGACTTGGCCATCGGGGGGCTAGGGAAATGTTGGGCATCGCACCGAGAGCCCTCGTAGGCCAAATCACGGTCTTGCATGGGAAGGGAATTCCACCCAGTAGACACCATGGGCCAAAACTATAAAATTTTCACTATAAAAAAAATAGAAGGTGTAAATTTAATATATATATATATATATATATACCTAAATTTTCCTTTTTTTCTTCTTTTTTTTTCGAAAAATCCTAATAATTTTGTTAAAAATTCTTTGAAAAATGTCTTAATTTTTTTAATAAGTTGTGATTTTTTCAGAAAAAAATAGAAAACATCTAACAAAAGTTAAGGTTTTTTATAATTTTCGCATGAAAAAATATTATGTGATTCAAAGATGATCTTATTGTTAAGTTTTGAGTTATTATTAGGTTTCTTTTCAATTTACTAGATAACCATAACATAGGTAGGATCACTGAGAGAAACACAATCACAAGATACACAACATTTATCCTGGGAAACCCTCATGGGGGAGAAAACCCAACAAAACTTACTTAATATAGATAGTCAATACAATGCCAAGAAAATAAACCAAAACACTAGAGAATATCCAACACTGAGCAATGTGCCTCTCTCTTCCTTCTTCTCCCAATTGCATCTCTCCAAAACTGCACACTTGATGAGTGAATGAGTGAGTGAACAAATGAGGCGCTAGCCTCCTTTATTTATACTAGCTAGTGGGTGCTGGAAAGGTGTCTCTTCACTAGGCATGGACGACTTCTCTTCTTAGTGGTTAAAACTACTTTAATTAGGCCTGGGACGACTTCTTAATTTTCATAATATAATTAGGGTTTGACCAATCCACAAAAGGGGATTTGGTCAAGTACAAATCCCGACATGATCAATCCACAAAAGGGGATTTCTCTGATGAATAATAACTCAATAATAAATAGAATACTCTTTGCAGTTACAATATTTCAACACTCCCTCTTAAGAAGAAGGGTATTCGACAACATCATTAAGAGAGAGAGAGAGAGGAAAGAAACATCAACAACATCTGGAAAACTAATTGGCATATCTGTAAATCATCGAAAGTTTTTCTCAACATCAATATCACCATCCACATCAAGGAGCTGGAATGGAATCATCATCATCCACAGCAAGGAGTTGGAATCGCATCATCATCATCTCCATCAACATGGATTAGTATAAAACTAATACATCATCATCATCAATAACAGCACGAGGTTGATACAACATCAACAACAATAGCATCACATCATGGAGGTTGGAGCATCATCAACATCAACACTAAGCTGGAAAACTTCAGCATGAAGTTGGCATCACATCAACATTAGCACAAAGATGGAAATATTCAACACAAGGTTGGCATCACATCAACATCATCACGAAGCTGGAAATATTCAGCACAAGGTTGGCATCACATCAACATCAACACAAGGTTGGAAATCTTTAGCACAAGGCTGGCATCACATCAACATCAGCATGGAGATGGAAATCTTCAGCACAAGGATGGAATCACATCAACATCAACATGAAGCTGGAAATATTCAACATGAGGCTGACATTACATCAACATCAACAGGAAGCTGTAAATCTTTAGCACAAGGCTGGAACAATGTCATCAACATCATGTGCAATAGAATGAGGCAAGTGCAACAATATTTTGTGGTACTCTGACAGATCCAAATGATTTTTCCAGGGATGATCATTCCCTTAGGATATAAAATCCTAACTGAGCTACCCGCTATTGGTCAGGATACCATAGTATTATCAACACTACTCCCCCTTTTGAGGGAGGTCCTTTCAGACTATACCAAACTTGTCTCAAAAGTATTTAAACTTTACACGAGATAGAGGCTTGGTCTGCAACCTGCTCATCTGTGCCAACATATTGGAGCTTTAAAGCTCCCCTCTACATCATATCATGAATGAAGTGATATCAGATCTCTACATGCTTCGATTCATCATGGAACACGTCATCTTTATACAACTCTAGTTATCACATAGGATCATGGTGGCTTCCATCTCCAGATAAAATAGATATGTCAACAACATCCGAAGCCATATGGATTCACAACTGGCGGAACATGCAACAATGTATTCCACTTCTGTCGTGCTGGGAGGAATGTTGGATTGCTCCCTATTTAGCCATGAATTCATGGCTGACCCTAGACTAAAAAACCATCATGAAGTGCTCTTCCTATCAGAAACACTTCCAACTCAATATATCCATCCAATATGAAGTCATGATCTCTAGTATAACAAAGACCAAAATCCAACGTACCCTTAAGGTATCTCATCACATGTTTTGTAGCTACAAGGTGAACATGTTTGGGCTCTACCAGACACTGACTCAAAAGGTGTTCACAGCAAAACATATATCTGGTATGTTATTCGTCGGATACATCAACGAACCAATGATATGTCTGTACAATGTAGCATCAACCAATTCTGACGAAGTATCAACTAGGAGCTTCAACTTTGTTTCCATGGTTGTATTCATGGATTTACACTCCAACATATCAAACCTCTTCAGTATTTCAACTGCATACTTCCCTTGGTTTAGGAAGGTCTTCTCTGGGCTCTTCCAAACCTCAAGACCTAAGTAATAATGCATCAAGCCTAGGTCTTTCATCTCAAATTATGTAGTGAGATTCTTCTTACAATTTTGTGATGAGATTTCCTTCTCTAGTTAAGAATAAGTCATCCACATACAACAATAATATAACTAGCTCATAACCTTGAATTAAAGGTTAGAATCAACATTACTCTTGGTAAATCCCAAGCTCGTCAAGAAACTGTCAATTCTGTCATACCAATCTCTAGGAGATTTATTCATCTTGCAGAGATGAGTCTTTCTATATTCGACTTCAAATCAAATTTTCACATCACTTTGTACCAACTTGGTATCCTTGCTCAACTACGACTCAATTTTCACAATCATGTGCTAGATCTATGTGATTTTTGTAAAGAACTATCTGTCTCACTACCTGAGAGTATGTCCTCTCCGCTTTCTTCAATTGTTCCTTCTGGAACTGGGACTCTGTACCTACAGTTTCTCTGAAACTAAGAAAGGTTGCTCCATTCTCACTGTGACTGCTAAAATCTGAGAGTAACTCCTCTACTCCATCATGGCAACAACTTCATCTAAAACTGAGAGTGGATCAATAAATGATATTAATGGTATCTCTTTTTCTTTCATGGAGGCAACTCTATATTTTATTGTATTCATGTCTCCATGACCCAACTAATTTATTGCACCAACTACCACTCAATTTAAAATATGGGGATTGTTCCCCCTGCATCTCATACTATATATGAATCATGGTTGTTCTGGTTGTATTCATGAATACTGGAACTATTTCTTCAATTACTGGAGTAAGTGTCTCGTCATAGTATTCTCCCTCTTGGTGGGAGAATTCTCTGGACACGCATCAGGATTTGTACATCGGCAACATGCTTGATATGTTAGATCAATATTGGAGTTCAATACTGACTTCTCTTCTAGTCTCATGGAAAAATCCATATCCTAGTCTTTCTGACTGGCTTCCTTCTCTGTCACTGAAACAAGGGAATCTTCCCAGAAGATTTCATATCTCCTAGAAGTTTTTGAAGCTACGATCTAGTCTTCTCATGGCATCTGTCTCCCAGTCTTGGAAGTTGTCTTTTCATTTGATCCTTTATGAGATCAGGCTTACTCTTGATTTCTTCTGAGTCTACAAGGACTTCATCATCTCTTACAGGGTATACTTGGTGTTTAATACTAATTCTAAATATGAAAAGTTGAGTCAAACTTCAAGTGAATTATGCTTCTTGTCAAGGTGGCTTCATTATCCTTTGAACAAGTCTACTATGAGTTTGTGTTCTAATGTTTAGTCATCTTTGGAGCCTTTTTCTCCTTATAATCAATCTCCATATGAGATACTTTGGATCTCGAAAATAGCTTCTTCTTCATCTTCTTTGGTACATGAATTTATATGGTCATGTATATAGTCATTTTCATGTCTCGTCTAATTTGTTTCATGCCATTATGTTTTCATGCCATTATTATAGTTCTTTGCATTTCAATAAGATAAGAGCATAATAAGAACAAGATCATTGAGAAATACACATCCACAAGAGACACAACATTTATCCTGGGAAACCCTCCAGGGGAAGAAAACCCAACAAAAACTTCCTTATCATAAATGTCTTATACCATGTTCAAGAGATAACTCAAACCAATACAAAAATTCCTCCCCAAGAGATGCACCACCCTTCTTCTCCTTTCTCTAACTTGAAATTGCAGATTGCCTCATAAGAGAATGAGCAAGTGAAGTGTGTCTAAGAAGTGAGGCGCTAGCCTCTTATTTATATCAATCTGGCACATGTGAAGAGTCACCATATGGCAGGGCC
>ML777515.1:799225-814367 GCA_009831015.1 Picea engelmannii
GATGGCTTCGTCAGATAAAGAAGATTTTATTTATGAGGCATCAACAAATTGTTCGCATACCTCTTCTTTTGGGACTAAAAAATGCAATGGGAATGCTTGTAATGCAAATGAGGCATCATATTTTTCATCTAGTCAGAAGTTTGATCATAGTGCAAGCAATGTTATTCATCATGTTCCTCAAGAAAGTCCTAAATCAGAGGACTTTGAAGGAATCAATGATAAAGAGGAGGAATATGATGGTAATCAATCTATTCAACAGTTTAATAGTATTGAAAATAATCAAAATGTAGGTCGAAATGGAGACTATGATCAGATTTGAAATGATTGGGATGATAATTTTCCTCCAAGTGAATATTTTCAAGGTATCAATGAAGATTTCCAAGGCACCAATGAATATGATGAAAAATTTCCTTCAAGTGTAAATTTTAAAAGTAGTGAAGATGATTATGGAAATGGTGGACACCCTTTCCCAAATGGGGAATTTAAAGGCAACAATGTTGATGATGATGATTTTCCTCCAAGTGAGGATTTTGAAGGTACTGATGAAGATTTACCTCCAAGTGAGGATTTCCAAGGCACGAATGGGGATGATGAAAAATTTCCCCCAAGTGGGGATTTTAAAAATAGTGATGATGATTATGGCAATGGTGGACACTCTTTCCCGAGTGGAGAATTTAAAGGAAGCAATGTTGGTGATGATGATTTTCCTCCAAGTGAGTATTTTCAAGGTACCAATCAGAATGATGAAGAGTTTCCTCCAAGTGAGGATTTTAAAGGCAGTAATGAAGATGATGAAGAATTTCCCTCAAGTGGGGATTTTCAAAGTAGTGAAGATTATTATTCCATTGGTGGACACTCTTTCCCGAGTGGGAAATTTAAAGGTAGCAATGTTGATGATGATGATTTTCCTCCAAGTGAGGATTTTCAAGATACTGATGAATATTTTCAAGGCACTAAGCAGGATGATGAACAATTTCCCTCAAGTGGGGATTTTGAAAGAAATGAAGATGATTATATCAATGGTGGACACAATGTTGATGATGATTTTCCTCCAAATGAGGATTTTCAAGGTACCGATGATGATGATGGAAAATTTTCTCCAAGTGAGTATCTTAGTGGTATTGATAGTCTTAAGGGTGATGATGATTTTCCTTCAAGTGAATATTTTCATGGAATATCCAATGACATTGGTGAGGATGGTAATCATTTTTCTAGTGAGTTTGATATTCCTCTCATCAACAATATTATCAATGAAGATGATGATGGACCTAGGAATGAAGATCATGTTCTCAATCATTCAGCTACAACAAATCAAGGAGATCGACATTCTCTTGTTCAGTCTTTTGACAATGTTTTGCTTGATATTCCTTCTGGTGATGAGGAAAATAATTCTAGAAAGGATGATGAAATAGTGGAGACATTGCAAAGAAACATGGTGTCTAGGACCAAGACTAGACATTTTATATCAATCCAAATCATTCTAGTTATACAGGGTCTAGGAAATAATTTCTCACTAAATCAATTTCCATAAGTGAATTGATTTCAAGTGAATGTTGTCAAAAGAATTGTTTGAAAAACATAGACTACATGTATGCCTTGAGTAAAAGGAAGACATATTTGTCAATGAATAAGAGTATGCAAAATTCATATTTTATGGGGTGCATGATATCCACCAAGACAGGACATTATTATCGCATTGGGAATATTTTACTTTGTGGAAAGGATTTCAAAAAAATTCACTCAAGGTTGGAAAAAGATCCTTGAAGAATCCAAACAAGGTTGGAAAAAGATCCTTCATTTTATTCAAAGGTACAACATGGATGAGAGAGTGGGCCATTAACAAACACTACATTATCATGGATGTGTGACTTCTTTTCCAAACATGAAGAGCGTATGCCAGATAGAGACACAATACATATTCCGGATAATTTCTCAAGGAGGGAAATCTAAAACATGTACAAAGGATACGCTGAAGGTGTTGAAGGAAATGGTAATTTTATTACATATGCATATTTTACAAGAATATGGAAGAAACAATTCAACAATTTTTGTATTCTTAAGAAGTCAAGGATGGGGATTTGCAGTATATGTGCTACTCTTAAATCAAGAAGAGATAAAACCAAAAGGATAGAAAGAGGTATGTATTTACTATTTTTTTTTGTTTTTTAATTGGATAGTTATCAACTATGAAAACATATGATCAATATTTTAATTTTATGTCATGTGCAGATTCCATAGTCAAATCACTTCAAGAACATCGGAATCAACAATCAAGTGAAAACAAAAATTTGTACAAACATCGAAAGAAGTGTTATAATGCTCCAAACAAATATTTAGGTATGATAATTGATGGCATTGAACAGCATAAAACACTTCTACCACATTTTGTCCATACACCAAAAAATTTACAAGAAGATAATTTCATCCAGTTTCACTTGGTTGGTTATATGGTTTTCAATGGAAAAATGTGTCCAAGGGTTTACTTCACAACTCCAAATATTCATAATGATGCAAATTTTACCATCACCATAATTCATCATGTGCTCACTCACTGGTCTGGAAATCTTCCTCAAGTTCTCTATCTATAGTTGGACAACACTAGTCTTGAAAATAAAAATTAAATTGTGTTTGGATATCTAAGCATGCTTGTTGAAATGGGAATCTTTCAAAATGTGAAAGTTAGTTTCCTTCTTGTTGAACACACCCATGATCATAATGATCAAATGTTCAGTAGTTTTTCAATAACATTGAAGAGGGAAAATGTTGGAATCCTACCATCATTGATTGAATGTATTAAAAAAACATACATTCCAGAGAATTTTTTTCATATATTAGAATAAATTGTTGACATGCAAAGATTTATTTAGGGATCGCATCGTGAAGAAAAATGTATTGAGCATCTTAATGACATTATCTTCCAACATCAATTTTGTTTCAAAAAATTTGATGGGAAAACACTTATATGGGGAAAGCAGTATTCAACTATTACAAATTGGGGGGCCTTCATCAAGTTTATCATTTTTTAAGTTTATTCCAGATCATCCAATAGTTGCATCAAAGTTATTTTTATTACAATCAGTTGTTGAAATCCATAATGCACTGAACCGTAATAGAGATGTAGATTATTCTGAATTCCTGGAAGAAATTAAAAAAAAATCCATTAAAGATACATATGAGTGCTTTGATGTTGTTGATTCTGTTTGGTGGGAGTCTTTTTTCAATGGCCAAAGTGACATAATTTCAAGCTCAAAAAATGAAGATACATTTTTTAAAACACCATTGTCATTGGCCACAAAATATGTCAAATGAATATGAAGAAAGAAACAATGTTGAACAAAAAGAATCTCAAGGTGTTATTGAGTTTACACAAGCAGAGGAAAGATAAATGTATATTGGTTCTCGAATGTCACATGCACAACATGAAGCCATGGAAGACCTTTACATGGGTTAAGTACAAGATATTAAGGAGGATGATTGCAGTCTTAATGACTGAAGATCCACATGGTTATCCATTCTAGATTGCAAAGGTTATAAATATTGAGAAATAAAATGAAGATGTTATTGCAATTGAAGTGCATTGGTATGCAACATATACACACTCATTCAATGGTGTGTACAAGCTAGAGATGGTGGTTGAGAAACATGTCAATAGAAAGAGAAAAATAAAGGGTCAAAATGCAACTCGTAATCACACTGACCTCTTAAAATTAGAGGATGTTGACATACTTGTTTATGACTTCAATTTGACAAAGAGAGGAACTCTTCACTCCAAGACAACAGATACTATCAAGAGGTTGTTGCCACAAGAAATAAATGCAATATGGGAGTCTCTTGAACCTATCTGTAGATCTAAAAGGCTTTTGACATGTAAAATGTTGGCCATGCATGTAGACTCAGAGTGTGCATTATTTAACAATAGAGAAGAGTATGGACCATATACAACTTCATCCAATCATTCATCTGAAGACAATGTAGAATCTGATGGTATTTCAGAATCCATGAGTCAATCTGAATAAGTGTATGAAACATTTTATGTATTTTTAATCCATATAATGTTTGTATGGTAACTAGAAATGAGCATTGTACTTACATATAATCTTACATGAAGTTATGAATCATTTTTATGTTTTATGAATTATATGTTTTGATTAAGGAGAATATAATAAACTTTTTTAGCTAATATGTTTTGAATATAGACAATATAACGATACTTTTAAGAAATAATTTATGTTTCATTCAATGTAACTTGTATTTAATTTTTTTTATTAAAAGTAAAAAAATATTAAAAAGTGATGTTGAATTTTTAAAGTATAGTGTGATATTTTCATGGCATTATGTTTTATCTTGTGCTTGGAGTGATAAACTAAGATTTAAAAAGTAAACATTTAAGGTTTGATTTTATGATTTTCTTTACAATAATGATGATTTCTTTTACCACTTTAAAAAAATGTGTCATTTTAATACCCCAATTTTATAATGGGTGCTACTGGTAACAATATTTTTTAATTTGATAGTTGATTTTGAGGTTTTGGTTTTAATGGTACCAACTGCTAAAAATACGATTTCAAATTATCCATAATTTTAACATTTTGAAAAACAAAATACTTTATGTAACATAATTTTTTTATTTAGGTGTTGATTTTAAGGTTTTTCTTAGCTATTGCATGAGTTTTGAAAGCCATGCTTGAAAAATGTTGTAATTTTGACCCCGTTTGAAAAAATGGTGCTACCGGTAGCACCATTTTTTGATTTGGGGGTTGATTTTCATGTTTTTTATGCAAAAATATGAGTTTTTTGGGTTGGAATTCTCGTTTTGAGGTCACAGTTCTCGTTAAGTAGGTAACTTTAACACACATTTAATATTTTTGTACCTTGAAGTGTTAAAGATATACCTATCACTTTAAGAGTCAAACAAGTTTGTAGATATAGTTTTTTTTAACTACAATATCAAAGACCAATTCAATGCTATATTTTGATAATCAATTTTAATTCAATGTGTTTAAATAATATTATGAAGTGCATGATTACTGGTGAATTCTTACTAAACTTGATTTAATATACATTTCCCAATATCTTTTTACAAATTTTGAAAAAAAAAAAAAATCCTTTCCTATACACAATTGTTATCATTAAATGTCAAATTATATGTGTATACAATTGTTATCATTAAATGTCAAATTATATGTGAATAATGGGTAGTCATATTCCTGGATAATATTTAATTTTTTTATATATATGGCATGCTAAGAGTATCCTCTATCGAATAAAGGATAGAATCCCTACAAATCATATTATTGTATTAGGATAACCCAAAAATGAGGTTTAATACCTTGTCTATATTATAGTGACAGGCCAAACAAGAATAGTAGTTGAGAGGAAATCAAATCATCACGACCAAAACTAAAAAAATCTACAAAATAATTTAACAATATTCCATAAAAATGCATTGTTAAAAGGAACATGAATCCTCTTTGAAGATGACCTCGTCCAAGACCATGCAAGACCCATAAGAATTGAAAAATGCATGAAGTCAAGAAAAACGGAAAACGAATTGTCATTAGAATATATAATTAGACACAAACAAGTACATGAAGTTTGAATTTAAATATACCATTGTAGCATTATAATGGTTTTTCATAGTTAATAGTGCAAGTCTCATAATTTTTTAAATTTACCATGATATCATTGACTACAATTTGGAATAATATGACACATATAATCAAAATATATATGGATATGGTTGATGTTAATATATATATATATATATATATATATATATATATTTTGTTGTTGATGTTAACATACAAATATTTATTATGATTTGTTATTTTGGGTCAATGAAGCCCTTCCTTATAAAAACACAATCATATGTCTAATATTATGTAAAATTTATTGAGTGGAACTATGTGCTTTTCAACACTATAGTTTATTACCATGAAACATATAGTGTTGACTTTTGAAAATCTCACTTTGTGGATTTTGAAATAGAAATATAATATCCAGGGAAAATTTTAGGGGTTAAATTTTGCCCATGGACTAATTTTCCATGTTTTTTTCGAAAATATGATTCGCCAATTTCCATTTTGTTTGCCCAAATTTTATAGCATAAAAGTATTTTACTCTAAAATCACCAAAATTTTCTAGAAACTATATAATATCCTCGGAAATTTTAATATTTTTACTAAAATATAGTTAAACATTTTATGGCTAGCATTTTCAGAATTAGCAAGATTTGTCAAAGTTTCTACACTTTAATATAGATATGGATCCTTGAAATTTTCATTGATAATATTGTCTATATCTTGTAAAATGATTATGTATGCGAATTATACCTTGAACATTGTGCACATCACGTAGAAAAAGGAAAAATTAATACTATGCATGAGTTTTTCTTTTAAGAACCATGTGTTGACGCTTAAAAGCGCAACGATGAATATTGTGCTCGCAAATGATTGCCAAGCTTTGTTATTTAACTATATTAATAATAAACTAGTTGGTGGGACCCCTTTGTTAGACTTATGGCGCTATGGTGGATATGTTGCGCTTATATTTTGTTGCCTATGTGATGGTACCAGCACCGTCTTCTACAGTTCATTTGTTTCAAATCATGGTTTAAAATGTTGTGGTAACATGTGGTGGTTGGGTATTAAAACATGTCACTAAATGGCTTTGATGATATTTGATAGAAGTTAATAATTCTACACTTTTGGATAAAAGAAATATACTCAAGTTCTAATATTGTATTTTCATGACAAAGGATGGGTGATCTTGACCCTTTCTACTAGGGTTATGCGCTTTGTTTGAGTTTCATAAATGGTTGCACATTGGGTTATGTTCCTAGCACATTGTTATTTTAAAAAGTTTGACATTACCAAGAGGTCGTGCACTATGCAAAAGTGATATGGCAATGGATATTTGGTTGATTAATGGTGTAGTGCTATGGTGAATTGGTTTGGATCGTACTTTTAATTGAATGAAGTTGGAAGGGAGAAGCAACATGCATTTACTACATGTCACTCAAACTCCCCTTGAGCTCGTCACCCTAGTCATTCTTGCATTTTGTTTTGGCTCTGGTAATTGTTGTTGATCCGCCTTGTTCAGTCGTGGAGGAAGTATGGAGTCTTATTTTTCCCTCGCACGGCCTTTTCCAAGTATGGGTTTTCTTACTCTTCCATCCATGATAGTTACTCTACCCTTTGAATCAACTTTGGCTCTAGTTGCTCGTGGTTTGTGTGATTCTTAAGCTGTTATGATATTTTGAACTGTGTATTGGTGTTTGTGTCCTTGGTTTCTTATGGTGGTTGTTCTGGAATGTTGGCACTTAAAAAATAAAATGGTCACGCTCTTCTTTTTGTGTGTAATCCTTGCATGGAATTGTTAAATAAAATTTGCAGTGGAGCATGCTCGGTTATGGATTGGGTTTTAGGTCTAGCCTCTCTGTGGAAATTGATTATCATGGTTTACCAAATCTATGAGCTTTGTGAGTACCCTATCTATGGATTGTTAATACAGGTCTCTGTGATTAAGTTTTCCCACGCCATGTTCGTCTCTGTGGCTAGTGTACACACATTATTTTGACCCTGTGGGTTTTAATGAGAAATGATGAAAGATTAAACTGTTTTGTGCCTTGTCTTCGCAAAACCCCGAGTTGTTAGATTCTTGCTATAACCTCATCATTTCCTAGTAAATATTACACAGTATGAATTTAACACCACCCAAAAGTTGATGGAAGCATTATGCATGATTTTTGGTCGGGCACGGGTTTGTGCTTGGTTGAACATTTTACATTGTTGATTAAATGGATTGGATTCATTTTGTTTCATGTTGGAAATGGTTGTCTGTTGTTTTGGAAACCCTTACATCTGAGAGAATTGTTACATATTATTTTCATGTGGTAATTGTGATAGAGCATGAGTTGTATGCATTATTCGAATACCAAGCTCTCTAGTTAAACCACTTGTTTATGCCTTCCACTTGCTATCCTAAACCCTAAATATTACATTGATATCGTTTTACTCCAGTTCGATAGTTTATGGGAGCACTATGCATGATTGGTTACTTGGGCATGATTTTGTTGGGTTCCTTGTTTGGAAATTCTGGAAGAAGTTTGTACACACTTATTTATTTGAAGCTTGGGCTCAAAATTTGAATGTTATTTGGTTCAATCATTATGTTGATTGTATAAAAGGGACACATGTGTGTGAATTGTTTGAGGCCCGAATAAGAATTATAATGTCCAGTTTGATTGCGTTGAACAGTGTTTAAATAATTGATGGATATAAATGGTTGTAAACAATGTGTGTGTTCATGTTGGTTTTTAAGGATTTAGCATTGGAGTTAATGTATGGTTGTGGCTCAAAGGCTATTGTGGTTTCTTATAGCGATTGCAATGTTGTTTGTTATCACTGTCATATAATGATTATATGGATACAATGGTTTTTGTAATTAAATAATTTTGGGCATATAGACTATTGTTTGGACGTCGGCAAGCAAGTTATCAACAAAAGTAACAATTTAAATTATTGTTTTGAAAAAGTGAAAATTGTTAAACTTTGAAAGTCTGGACAGAGACATGTTTTGATTGCATGTTTTGATTTATTTTCAATTGAACAGTATCCATATCAATTCCCTGTCATTCTATCATTTTTTTCTCATTAGATTCCTGTCATAATCCCAATTTCACTTATTTCATCCTTGTTCTGTGAAATAAATTTAAAAGGAAAAGTTTGTGTAAAAGCGGCAAAGGGATAACACAGCAAGGGGTGGTGACTGATATTTTGGTATTTTATTACACAATTAAATTGTTTAATTAATTGTTGAACAATATTCATGTATTAATCCCCTATCATTATACCACTTTTCACTAATTACACCCCCTCCATATTTCCCATGAACCCTATCACCCCATGTTCATTTGGAAATTAATGAATGGTTTGTTATGGATGGATTTGCACGTATCACGTGTCAATTTTTTAGCCAAATTTCGATTCATGTAAGCAGAGTATCATGTATGGTTTATTAATAGCTTCATTACTGACAAACTAGTGCTACAGGATGAGTTTTTTCAGTAGGGATAACAATGGAAGAAATAACAAAGGGAGGGGAAATCGGAACCGAGGTCCTATAAGGCCTAGATTTTCCATCCATTTTGATGTTGATCCCCAAGAATTGAACGATTTGTTCCAAGCTGTCTTATTTAACTGGATTGGTCATGAAAGAGTGCACCCTTGACCATAAATAACCCCTTTCCAGCCTCAGAATATCCCTGGCATTATCATTCCTCCACATGTTTCCTTGCAACCGGAAGTCCCCGCAAATGATGGATGGCAAGAGATCGTCAACCCAGTTGTCTCTCACCATCATGGTTGGCCCAATATGCCATTTCCTTTGCCACCACATGTCATTCCCAATGTCCAGATTGCACGTGTTGATTCACCTTTTCAATCTTCACATGCTAGTAAAAGACTAAAAACTGATATCCCCCAACCTATGCAAGATAAAGGAAAAGTAGTTGCCTCCCCTTCTTCTCCCTTTGATGATTTCTCAAAATCGGTGTCTTCCCGCATGCATTTGAAGGATGATTGTTCCCATGTGATCAATGAAATACATCTTCAAGGGTCTAACTAACCATGATCTACTTCCGGGAAATCAAAGGGAGACAACAGTGAAAAGAGAAAAATTGTCTTTCAAAGTGGCAAATATGGTTTTTAGATTATGTTTTTATTGATTTCAGTTAATGAAGACAATGCTTAGTGGATTTCAGTATTTTTGGATAGCAAGCTCTGTTTTGGTATTTTGTGGATAATTTGGATAATGTGGATGATGCGGATATTTACATATTTTTTTGGATATGATATAAATTATTTCTGATATTTAAATATCCAGTATGGGAGATATTTAAGGGAGCTACAAGGGTGGCATGTGGTTAAAATCATTATCATTTTTGTGTTATATTTTATGATTTGAAAAGAAGAAATGACGATAGTCACAAGGGGTCCCACCTACCTAGTTATTATTAATTAAAGACCCTTAACTATATCATTATTTATTTCTCCTAAACTAATTAGTTAAGTCAAACTAACTTAACTAAAGAAAGTAGTTGAACTACTTCAACTTATTTGGAAAGAATAAAAGTTGAATGAGAAGAAGAAACAAGATGAGAATAGAAGGAGAAAGCAAGACTAAGGTTTTCTCTTTTGGTTTCATGAGATAGTTTCAGTTTTCATTCATTTCTGAGTTTATTCGAAGCCTAATTCTCTTTTTGACAGCAGGGTTTCATTGTAGACAGAAAGGTTCAAAACTGAACCAAACTCTTCATACGCTTGTTTTAGAGGTGTTGATCCATCCTTGATAGTTTGTGTATTATTGTATGTTTGTGAATTAAGTTTCATAGTTGATAAAGGATATCTTGCAGAGTCAAAGTGGAAGCAGGTTGTGGCAAGCTGATCCAGATAATAAATTTCAATTTTACTTTATTTTCGGAGTCTTTTTGTATGGTGTTCATCAGAGATCTATAAATCATACTTCGGTCCATGCCCTCCCAGGGGTTTTGTAAAGAGAAAAACACTTTTGATATCTCAGAATGAAATAAATCAGATTGTTATTCTTTCTCATATATGTGTATTTATGACTTGGTTACTTTTCTCTTTTTGATCTACATGTTTACTTTCTGTAATTTGTGTACATTTCATAAACTTATATAAAAAAAAAACTATATTGCAACCTTCTTTTCATTAATAAATCAGCCTAAACCCTTGTAATTAATACTTGTGGATTGGGAGAATATTTTTGAGGCTATAAAACCATGGGTGACATTCCCAACTATCTTGTCCTAGCCAGGCAAGATTCAAAAATGATTGATTAAGGTAATTCATACCTTTTACTCAACATTTATTTGGCAACCATACTAGGAATATCTTCCATATCTCTCTGGTTCATTGTATTTGCAATTATCATTGAATATTTCTGCTTTTGTTTTTTATTCTTTGATTGTTTTCTTTTCCTCATGGAAGTACCTGTTACAAGGCATACCAATATTGAGCACGGTCTTAAAGACCAAACCAGCATTGCTTTAACTTTATTCAATACCATCTTAGAAACCGCTAATACCCGGGTTGAGCTTGAACACTCGTGGGAAGCAATTGAACAAGACATAAGTGTTCGAGAATGTTGGGAGGTTGGGCAAAGGCAGCCTAGGAATCAGTTGTAGATTTCTTTTTCCTAAAGTTTTGATCTTCTTTTCATGTCCTCAAATCATTGTATATATAGGAGAAGAAGAGGATTGTCTCTTGAAATCACTCATATCACTGAAATAGGAAGAATGTTATTATTTCAACCCAACAAGGTACTCTAAGGAGAACTTTTTCTGATTCAGTTGGTTCATCTTTCTCACCCTCTCCCATCATTTACAAAATGGAATCTATGGGCAGCTCTAGTGGCACTAAAGGTGCCTCATCTTCTCAACCTTCAGCCTCATTAGTGATTGGTAGCTCGTATATCCATCAGATTCATGTCCAATCAACTACTAACCCTGCTAAGGTCATAAAAAAGTATGGTCGTTTTCAACTCAAGGAAGATGTTACTACTACCCTGTGGCATGTATCCTTTCCTTTGAACCTAGCACTTGCTACTTGTCCACTACCAAAATTTAAAGAGCATCTTCCTAGTTTTTCAAAAAATAACACAGTCACTAGAAACTAACACTTGGTGGCATTATCTAATGCCTATTGTTAACACATAAGATTGTATTATGATTTGAGATAATTTCCCAAAATACGCTATAGGAGGGTTCTTGTACTTTTGGACAACTTGACTTCAAGTCAGTTTTTCAGGGGTTTTGAGAAGGTGTTTGCAGTTCTTGATAATTCCATTGTGTAGCAGACATCATAATATTTCCAACCATATCTCTTTCAGCCCAAAAATCTTCTGGAAAGGCCTCCAAAAACCCTCTCAAATACCACGTTGTGTTTCTATTGAGAGCACATTATGCTTCTACAATTTTTGAGTGACTAACTTAAAACTTGGATTATGAACAAATGGGAAGGTATTTTTGAAAACTGGACAAGGTTTTTGTTCATCACATACCAGATAACAAAAACCTCTCTGAGTTTTTCAAAACATGTTATGTTTCGAGATATATTAGACATAGAAAAGGCGCTATGAAATCACCTAGCCACACACACAAATGGCGCTACGAAATCTGCAAAGTTGTTTTAGGAGTGGTGCTACAGAATTTCCTGTAGCAGCTAATGTTAGAGATTTGATCATAAAAACAAAACAACGAAGTGGGTTTCTCTGGAAAAAAAAATTGGAGGAAGATGATATCTTTGTTGACTTGCTGACCAAATTTCAGCCTGACATAGTTTGGGATTTGAGAGAAACAATTAAAACACCAGTGTGTTGCGTAATATGCTACCAACTCTCTGTTTTGCATAGTTGTTGGATATTCTCCTTGTTGGGAGGTTTCCACATGTCAAGGAGGGTTCGAATGACTTATAATGGATCAATTAGATGTCAAAGGACACCTGCATCTAAGTTTTAGCTCCATTAAAGACCTCATGCAGTGACGTGGAAACAATTTATTAATGACTTCCAACAATTTCTTGAAAATTAGCAGTTTGTTGGATTTTTGTCTCTTTGATTGTTGCCACCTATCTCCAAGGATTAGAATCCAATGAAAGAGATGGGATTCGACCTCCTAAGGATATTTGGATGCTATTTTATATTTAATGAAGGAGAGAGCTCTTGGAGAAGGGTTGGATTCATGAGACAAGAGAGGCTAGAGAGAGTAGGAGCAGGCAGTTTCCCTGTGTGTGTTCATTTGTAAGCCTGGGGGAATTTTTATAATGTAAATATTCCTAACATTGAAGATTCATGAGATTTTTTATATCAGATTATGTTCTCTTAGTTATCCATCTTCGTTTCTATCTTGCTTGAATGAATTGTATCTTTTGAGGATCAATGGTTGTATTTGATTTATAGATTCTTGAGCATCAAAGGGTTTGTTGTAATTTCCTATAACTCATTGTGTTTATTCAAGTAGCTTTCTAATCCGTTTTGTAGAAGGATATTTGTTTAATGGATGATCTAATTTATGTTAAATTATCCTTTCTTACATATGCCATCTTATGATCCATTTTTCTAATATGCTTTTCAATTGCTATCTAACTTCAAGGTTTTTGTGTGACTCCATTGCCCAATGGTGTAGCCTATTGATCTGCAGTTTGTTGCCCTCTCCCTTTCTTTCTCATATTGCGGATCCACCTATTCAAACAAAAAAAAAATATTTTACATTCTGATGGGTGTTGAGCTTATACTTTATCAGACAAAGTGTGACTTTCAGTGCTAACGCCTGTCATAATATAGGAGCTAATGACAATGATACGTGTATGCACTTATTTGTCAATTCCCTCTAATGGAAAGCAACGGAAGATTTCTTTGATCTCCCTCCCAAGATTCTTTCCACTTTGGCAAATTTAGTTTACTAGTTCAAATACACTTATGGGAAGTCTAAGAGCCCAGCCGAACAATTACAGGAATACAATAACATTGCATACAAGGATGGTGAGACTATTAATTCTTTCAACCTTCATTTCACCAAGATGTATAATCAAATTCCTGAATTTATTCGCCCCCATAACCAAGTCGCTTGTATGCATTACATAATGCTCTACCTTCCCCTTATTAGAATACGCTTGAAGAAAAATCTATTGACAATCTTGGTTCCACTCTTCATACTTGTCTAGAGTATGAACAACAACTAGAAAGAACAAGTCTTCCCAAGGGAGACTCAATTAAGAAAATGGACATGTCTACCCTCCTACAACTTGTACAGGATATGAACAATCGAATGATAGCATATGAGTGAAAGGGAAATGTCCCTTCACTTACTCTCGGGGCATCATCTTCTTCCTTACCACCTTTTAGGAATACCAATGAAAAAACATTTCTACCCAAATCCATCATGTCTCGTAGTTGGTGTAAATTTTGCGAGGAAAATCACGAGGAAATTACTTGTGAGGTAAAGAAGAGTGCCAGAGATTAAATCATTAGCAAAAATCATGAGACCAACATTGTTTTTTTAGATTGGTAAGAACCAGAATATTTCATGATCATAAACACTAGGAATAAATCATATGCATCAAAAGGAAAATATGATCCCCCTCATACTTATTCTAGCCCAAGATCATCTTCTCCAACTGCTAATGTGCAAGCTACCAAAAATCCTGACATTCAAGCAGTCCCTTCCCCTCTTCCCTCTTCCAAATATAAAATTCTCAACCAATTCGCTAATATCAAGTTTGATGCTACTCTTCTAGACATGGTTGTTGATGCAAGAGCATCTCTCCACGTCAACAACCAGCCAGCCAGCCACATCAGCGGTTTCAAATTGAATTTGAATGAATGTGATTAAATGTTTTAGGTTGTTGAGTCATGAGGCCATGCTTTGCACAAGCGTAGAAGTAGGTAGGCCTTAAATGTTGAAGGCTGAGATCTAGATCCAGATTGTGGACTAGACAACCCATTCAATGTAATTGAATAGGGTAGGTGAGGTTGAAGGGAAGCGCTCTAAGAACCCCCTCATGTAAAATATATTGGAATGGTATCTCATTTTTTTTGGAAGTAAGGAGAGAGAGAGAGAGCAGAAGAGCAAGAGTCGAGACTCTGTTAAAGTCTGTGCTCAGGACTTGTAAAAATAGGCATTTTCCATTAATACAAAACAACAGTTTTTCCTGCATATATTTATGTGTTGAATGAATGTCTTTTGAGTGTTCATGCCTTTGTGTTCTATTTATGCTGTAGATGTATGTTGTAGGTTTGCATTTGCAGGGAGTTGTTTGATTTTCAGGCTTGAGAGGTTCTTTGTGGTTTCATTCCAGGAAGGCGTGACAGAGTACTACGGACTTTGAATACCAGTGCAGAGAAGCACTTCTGAACTCTGCGGATTCAGACAAAGACATGTCAGGCGGGCACAAAAGCTGAAATCATCGATTCAGGTAAGACCTTGGAGGTTGTTGAACGCCTCAGGAGGCAAGGCTGTGGAGAAGAACATAGTTGCAAACATAAACTCTCTTTGAGTTCTGTAAAGCTCTACCAAGTGGGCATTGAGCCAGTGCAAGGAGTGCACAGGAGAAGAACTCTG
>ML777516.1:0-21550 GCA_009831015.1 Picea engelmannii
AAACACCTATCTCTTTACTAATCAAGTTATTGACCCTTATGTACATGAGGAAAAACTCTCTTCTATTAATTTCTAAAAAAAACAAACTTAAAATACTCACACCAATAAACTAAAAAACAATTTGGATTGAAATTACACATAATAAAACTAAGATATATTCCCATGGTATATAGAAAGATATTATTTCCTCCTATAGATAACTAGCTTTGACCATTTACACAATGAAAATAATCTCAACCAAGACATAAAACTTAAACTTGGTCCAAACCATATACTAACCAAAAATTGCAATTGAAAACTCAAGAGCACTCCATAGAGAGTTGAGGAAACCCCAATATACTATATGTTTACATGCCGAGTCAAAAAGGTATAGGAATGAATTCCCTATCTGTCTCGTGCTTCATGTCGTGGCGCTGGGCGAAGGAGGGGGCCGTGATCGGCACCTTCCCATTTGGTTTTCAACCATACTTATCTCCACGTTGAATGAACCTCCATGACTGGATAAGGACATGGTCGTGGTCTATATTTCCATTTGGTTTTCAACCATACTTATCTCCACGTTGGATGAACCTCCATGACTGGATAAGGACATGGACGTGGTCTAGATTTCCACGTCACCCTTGATAGGAGTCACGAGAGGCAAAATTGTGTTTATGTTGACAACTAGATTTGGACATTCGCTGGTAAGTTCTAGGAACATGTGATTAATCCTCCTTATATGCTAGTAGAAAAGATTTCACATTCACCATCAATTGGGAAAGCACCATCAATTGGGAAAGATCTCTCATAAAATCCATCTTAGGGAATTAATCCTAGATGTGTCACATCGATCCCTTGATGCAGATATCTCATAAAATCTATCTTAGGGGAATCATAGGTATGGTCAGGATGCAAAGAATTCATGGGAGACTTTCCCTCTATCTAATCTTCTCAATAATCTTCCTTCATTCTTATGATGGAAGAGGAACTAACTTTGGATGAGGATAGGCTATTTAGGATCCAAGTATATATGCATGTGCTTGGGTCTTCTGGAGTTATGGGTTATATGCGATCCTCCCTTGCCTTAGTAAAAGAAGCTTTAGCCTTCTTTCATTTCCTTTGAGGGCATATCCTTAGTAAACAACCATGTTCATGACTGTAATGACACTAAAAAGGTAGGTTTTCATAGTCAATGATTTGAGCCCTCGCTCTATTGTTTTCTACGATGATTTCTTTAGGTAGTGCTCCATTCATAAAAATATGCATCAACATCTTAGGAACACCCTCACAATCTTGACGTAGATGTAGTTCTCATATCTTAAAGCCAAGCCCGAGTTAAAGGAATCATACTATGGGGCTAAGCACAATCCTCGAGTTTAGGCAGAACTAAGAGTCTCCCTTCAAGACTATATTGTTGTCTTTAACATTCTCTAACATGAAAGTGTAAAAGCCCCTTTAAAGATGAGAGATTTTGACAGCAATAACCACCTTCTTTCTTACTGCGCGGTCACAGAGTTTCAATACTCTATCAACAACTAACACTCTGCGTTGCTTATTTGTCCTAAGATCCACCTGAACAGGCACACAATACCTTCAACACCAAACTGTGCTATGTTGCAAATAACTCTACGCGCATTTTCACTATGCGAAACACGACTATGCAAAACTACCTTTGCGCATAAACATTTGGCAAAAGACACTCATCGAGATATGTCGCAAACAATTAAGCGTGGACCACCGCCGAGTAATATCTATAAAATCTGTCGTGGTCTTTGAGGTGTGATTCCACTACGCCGAACGCAATCATTTATTCTTGTGCTTACGGTCGCATCACTAGTCTTGGTACAAACAATGAAATAAACCATTTTTTAAAATCTATCTACCACAACACAGATAGAATCATTACCTCTCTGTGTTCTTGGAAATCCCAACACAAAGTCCATACTCACTACATCCCATGGCCTGCTTGGAATGGGTAGTGGTTGATACAACCCTATATTCTAACTTCTACCTTTAGCATGCTGACAAATTCTACACCTCTCCACAAACTTCTTCACTTGAATTTACATCCCGGGCCAATAATAAAAAGTATTTACCTAAGCAAAAGTTTTATCTTGTCCAAAATGTCTTGATAGTCCTCCATTGAGCTTCTCTTTGATCAAATTCTCCCTCATTGAACACTTTGGTAAGCACAACTTATTGTTCTTGAACATAAAACCTTCTTGAATCATAAAACTTGACCACTGGGTTTTATTCATGTTGACTGGGTTCTCACAGGCTGCATATGGTTCTTTGAAATTTGCATCATCCTTGTACATCTCCTTTAGTTCATCAAAACCTACAACATTCACTTGAAATTCTTGTAGAATTAGATTAATTCTATTTAAGACATCAACTACTTTATTTGATGAACCACTGATATGTTTAATTACAAATGTAAAATTCTGCAAAAACTCAACCCATTTTACATGCCTCTGATTCAACTTTGGTTGGCTGCTAATAAACTACAGAGCATGATTCTCTGTGTACAAAATAAATTCTTTAGGTACCAGATAATGTCTCCATTTTTTTAGAGCCTGAACTATGGCATATAATTCTTTGTCATAGGAAGAGTATTTCTGCTTCACCTCATTTAACTTTTCACTGAAATAAGAAATTGGTCACTCTTCTTGACTCAAAACAACTCCAATAACAGTTCCTCTTGCATCTGTCTCAACCTGAAAAGATTTCTCAAAGTCTAGCCGTGCTAATACAGGTTGTTCAGTGACCTTTTGTTTCGGCAATCTAAAATTTATGTTTGTTGCTACAATCCACTTAAATGGCTGGTTATTTTCCTTAATGGTTTCAATAATGGGCGCACAAAGACTGTAGAAACCTTTCATGAATGTTCTATAGAAACTTGCAAGGTTGTGGAAGCTTCTTACTTCAAAAACATTCATTGGAACATGCCAATTAAGAATTGCTTTCACTTTTTCTCGATCCATCTTTAGTCCATCTTTAGAAATCACAAATCCCAAATATACCAACTCATTCTTCATGAAACTACACTTCTTTATATTTATCAACAACTTTTTTTTTGTAGAATACTCAAAACCATTTTGAGATGTTTCAAATGCTCTTCTCTTGTCTGTCTATATATCCAGATATCATCTAAATACACTATCACAAACTTTCCAATGAACTCTTTCAAAACCTCATTCATTAACCTCATAAATGTACTTCGAGTATTTGTGAGCCCAAAAGGCATAACCAACCATTCATACAGTCCACTATTAGTTTTGAAAGTTGTTTTACATTCATCCCCTTCTCTAATTCTAATTTGATGGGATCCACTTTTTAAATCAATCTTTGAAAAATATTTTGAACCAATCAAACATTCCATCAAATCATCTATGTGAGGCAATGTAAATCCATACCTTATGGCGATTTTGTTGATTTATTTGGAGTCAGTGCATATGCGCCATCCTCCATCCTTCTTCGGGCTAAGTATTGTTGGTACAACACATGGACTCAAAGTCTCCTTCACCAAACCTTTGTCTAACAACTCTTGTACCTACCTTTTAATCTCTTCATTCTCTTGTGGAGTCATTTTGTAGGCTGCTTTATTAGGAAAACTTGCTCCTTGAATTAAGTCAACATGATGGCTAATACTCCTTATAGGGGGTAATGCATTTGGAAAATCATGAACTATAATATCAACAAACTCATCCAACATAGCTTTAACTTTTGTAGGTAAATCATCCATATTTGTATTAGTGAGTATTACCTTTGGCTTACCAATTAAAGAAAAATGTATTGACTTCTTGTAGCAAATCCTTCCCACTTATCAACAATACACTTGGACTAGCTTCTTCTTTGGTTCCTTCATCCTACAAAGGCAACACCACATGCTTGTGTACATCTTTTTCTGGAGCATAAGTGTTCCTGCTGCCATCATGAATGGATTTTATATCATACTTCCATGGTATTCCCAACAAAACATGTCAGACATCCATACACATTATGTCACATAATATCCCATCATTGTAACTACCAATTTGAATTTCCACCTTACACTACTCATTCACCAAAAGCTGATGTCTTTTTTGAAACCATGATACTTTATAGGGAGTGGGATGCACTGTCCTTTTCAGTCCTGGCTTCTCTACCATTTCAATGGAAACCAAATTATTTGTGCTACAACTATCAATAACAACTTTGCAACACTTACCTCCTGACTTTCACACAGTCCTGAATAGACTTTTCCTCTAGGATGGTTCTTTAGCTTCCTTCTTTGATTTGATTAGAATTCTTTTCAACAACAATTATTCCCCTACCTCAGGAACTTCTTGTGTGACTACCTTCACATCTTCTTCCTTTGCTTCTGCTATATTGTCATTTCTATGACCTGCTACCTTGTTCTTTGGATAGTCCCATGACATGTGTCTTATTTTACCACATGTATAACATCTCATTTCTCTTCCTCTTCCTCGACCTCTCAGGAAAAATATTATGCCTCTTGATTCTCTTCCTCTTGGTGACTAGCTGCTTAAACTTCCCACCTCTTTTTTTGAGGGATGAAATCTTCCTCTGGTATGTTGTCTTCTACCTCTTGTTGGGATCCTTCCTTTATTTCTGTGGTTCTGCTTTTTGGCCAGCTTCTCTTCTGCCTTCAAAGATGCTTGGTATGCATATTCAACAGTTCCTAGGGACAAAAGGCCGATTTCATCTTGAATTTCATATCTCAACCCATTTATGTATCTAGCAACCTTCTTAACATCTTCCTAAATGTGACCAACTCTAATGTTCAACCTATATAATTCCTCTGTGTATTCATTTACTGTCATATTTTTTTGTTTAAGGTTTTGCAATTGTCTAAACAAATTCAACTGATAATCCTTAGGCATGAACTTACCTTTAAATTTTGCCACCATTCTGTCCCAACTCCTGATCTTAGCTTTTCCTTTTCTTCTTATATCTACCTGCAACTCATCCCACCATAGAGCCACATGTCCCTTTAGTCTAGTAACTACATGCTTCACCTTCTTCTCCTCTTCTACCTTTTCATAATCAAAATACTTATTCATGGAATTTATCTAGTCAAGTAATTCATCAACATTTAAATTACCTTCGTACATGGACACTTCCATATTAGGCATGGATTCAACTTTTGTGACCATTCTTACTAGTTGTTCCTCTATTGTATCTCCTCCTAGAGCTCCTTCTATTTCTTCATTAGAGCCTGTATCTTCACTCTCATTGACATCTCCTATGCCAGGTTCTCTCCTCTGAGTTGTCTCCATGGATTCCATCCTTCCCTGGATGCATCTTATCTTGTATCGTAACTCATCAGTTACCACATTCCTATCTCCGCCTCCTCACCTAGGTGGCATGATTCCTTATATACAACGCTGCTCTAACACCAAAAATGATGGAAATAACCACCTTATTTCTTATTGCGTGATCAAAGAGTTTCAATACTCTGTCAACAACTAACACTCTGCGCTACTTATTTGACCTAAGATCCACCCAAATAGGTGCACAATACCTTCATCACCAAACGACGCTCTATCACAAATAAGTCTACGCGACGTTTTCACTGTGCATAACACCACTATGCGGAACTACCTCTGCGTAGAAACATTCGGCAAAAGACACTCGGTGAGATATGTTGCAAACAATTCAACGTGTACCACTATCGAATAATATCTATGAAATTTGTCACAGTCTTTGAGGTGTGATTCCATTGCACCGAACATGATCATTTATCCCCGCGCTCATGATCTTCTGATAATTACATTTAATATATCGGATTACATTGGTTCTTCACTATGGAAACAAGGGACCCAGGACCTCGATCGACCTTTAACACCTGGAAATTTCATTATTGGAGAGATACTAACACTCCACGGTACCAAACCTACTTGTATTACCAAATTAAATCGAGAATATTTTGTCTATAGGATAATGGAAGGAAAACACTTGAAACACAATATAATTTAAGTTTAGATTACACACATAAATTCCTCTTATATAAAATTAAGACAACAACCTCTGGAATCAAACTAAATGTTCATTAATATTCAATTTCCCTTCACACCCTATGCATACAAAACTCTCCAAATCCACACTTATCACACCCTGTGCATATATAACTCTCCAACCTCTCTCTAAACTCTATTCTATTACATACTTGCCAATTATAACTTAGAGCACTCAGATAGCCCAAACAACAACTAACATATCTGAGTGATCTCAACAAATTCCAAATATGATATTTGTTCCTAAATTTTAGCAACAACTTAACAATCCTCAAACCACTAATTCTTCGAGATATCTTTGAGAGATATCTTTTACAAATACTCAAAATAAATTAGGGAACCAACTCTCTTGGTAAATGGTTTTGACCTCTGGGTCAATTCTAGAATATACTGTCAGATGCTCCTACATCAAATTTGAACCTTTCCTTTTGCTACCTTTGCCCATGAAGAATCGATTGCTACCGGGAAAATTCCCCCTAAACTGGGTCTAAGGAATATGCATAGTGATAACTCCCTTAAAAGACCGACTTATCTCTAATCTACCCCAAAACAATCTAGACTAAGTGATAAGATAGAGAGAGAAGAGAAGGTTAAGAAGGGCACCTTGAATCCTTATGGTTGATGTAGACCTCTTCCACTTGTTGTTTCCTCTTAGATCACATATCGCCTCCCAAAGATGACCTATAAGGGGTTAAGAACACCATACAACAACATATACAATATCTAATAATCATTTAAAATCCTAAATATAGATGTAAATGATAAAGTAGACAAGAACATGAACACATAAAGTTTTGGGACAAAGATAATCTCTTTTATTCATATACAAGATGAAAGGTTACAACCTTTGCTTGCAGACACCACTCTACATACCAAGTCTGGGCTCCTCTGTCGTGGCTCCAAGTGCATGAATCCCACATAGAATTCTCACAACCAACATGCCATCAAGGGAAGAAGGAAGGGTGGCATAGGGAGAAAGGTTGGAGGGGAAAGATGAGGCTAAAAATTAGAGCAAGATGAAAAACTTGGGCAATGAGAGGGGATGGATTTTGGCAGAGTTTTCTTATTCTCTTATTCATATATCTAAATGACTCCCCAAGCCCTCTTTTTATATGAGAAAAAGATGGTTATTCGGTTTGGGGATGGGCTACAAGGGGTAAAATGGTTAGGAAACCCTCTATAGCCCGTAAACTCTGCCGAAATCCGTGCGATTTTATATTTTTTGCAACTTTTGGAGGTAAACGCAGGCTACTTAGCATGCATCGATCATATGTACACAAGATAAATAGGATGCAACACAGGTGTGTACGCAGGCTAATAATGCAGCAAAACACGTACATTATCCAAAAAGTGGTTTTTTAGAAGGAAACCTCAACAATATGTTTGACAAAGGATGCAAATGGATGGGTTAATGTCTTGGATGCATTGATGTGGCATTTTTGGACTATAACATTGATCTAGGGAATCAATGTGGAAATATGGGGGTTTGGACCACTAAAATATCCAATCAATGCTCCTTCAACGAACTCCCTTTCTCCATGGATCATCCAATCATTTGGAAGGGAAATCATGAGTGCTCTAAATGATTGGAAACATATTTTCCTCCCTTTTGAAAGATTTCCTACATAACCTAAATCCCCATCACCTTCATCCTCCTCCTCCATCTCTCATAAAATATCCTTATATATATAATCCAAACAATGTTTAGAGTCACACTATGAATTAAATACACACACACACATAAATGTTTCTGAAAACATCACAAGAGGACTACTAAAGCAAAAACTTATAAACCCACACCCATGTAGGGGTTATTAAACTATAATAAACATACATCTTAAGCCAAGCCATTTTGGCCCCTTCATTTTGTGTAAATAACACAATGTTGCTAGGTTAGTAGGTGATGCTAGGTCAATAAGGGAAGAAGTGTGATATTACACTTAATTTTGAGGAATTTGATGCTAGGTTATATGAAGAATAAAGGAAGGGAAACTATAGTAGGAGATGATAAATTTTGAGGAATAAGATTCCTCAGTACAAGAAGAAGAATTGGTGGAGAAGTAAATGCATCTTGTGAAAGCTAGATGAGAGCAAGTGATAGAGAGTAAATTCCACCATTTGGATAGCCAATAGCTAAAAGGATACTAAATTCGTGAACCACTTAAAGGATATGATTATAAATTATAAAGGCCAAGGCTAAGGATCAGGTTGACTATTGTTGGGTATGTGTTATATTCTTTGCACGAGTAGTAGTATCTGAGCGTATGCGTTGGGCATGCAGGGGCAGTGCCCCCAAGAAAAAAATTTATGCCTCAAAAAACGTGTCACATATTTCAGGTGGTTTTTCGACACATGGTTTCTTTGCCAATTGTTTTCTATTTCCGGTTAAGGAATTAGGGTTGTTGACTAATCCAGGTCATTGGGTTAGGGTTTTGGATGCCGCTGGCTCCTATATGTATATTATAAAAAATGTATCATTATGAATGAATATAGAATATGATGGTTTTCCCAGTTTGGGTTTTCAGGGGAAAAATCTCAGTGTAATGTTTGTATTTTCCATTGTATCTTTTTTGTTCTTTTACTAAATATCTGTTTGCAGTAGATATTGTACAAGGTTAAAATCTACATTTGGTATCAGAGATTTTTTGGCTTCAGGGGGACGCCTTTGTGGTCAAGGGTTTGGCTTGGGACTGTGATAAGCCTTGTTACAGTGGGAGATCTGTGGTATTGATTTTTTAGGTGAAAAGAAATGGCAAGCAATTCAAAGATGGAGATCGAGAAGTTTAATGGGAAAAGTTTTGAGTTGTGGAAGCTCAATATGGAAGATCTGTTGGTGGACAGAGATCAGTGGATCGTGGTAGATCCAGGTACTGCACCTACAGGAACTTCAACAGATGACTAGAAAAATTTGGATCGGAAGGCAAAGAGCACAATCCGACTATGTCTCTTCGATTCAGTATTACTGAATGTGTCAGAGGAAGCTACAACCAAGTATTTATGGGAAAAGTTGGGGAAGTTGTATCAGTCTAAGTCCCTAGTAAATAAATTATTCCTGAGAAAGAAGTTGTATAACTTGAGGATGAGAGACGGAGACTCGGTGGCAGAGCATTTGAACGCCTTCAATATTGTGGTAATTCAGTTAGTATCTTTTGAGATTAAAATTTCAGATGAAGATAAATGTATTAGTTTACTGCGTTCTTTATCAGACTCGTGGGATAATTTGTTTGTGGCCATAGGTAGTAATACAACTGCCTTGAAGTTTGATGAAGTGGTCTCATCCTTGTTGTCAAAGGATATGAGACGGAAGAATATGGAAGGACAGAGCACAAACACATTATTTGCAAGAGGACGATCCCAGGAAATAAATAGATCTAACTTCTCAAGTGGGAGATCTAAGTATAAGGGTAGATCTAAATCTCCCGAAAAGTTTGTAAGGGTATGTTGGATATGTGGAAAAGAAGGGCACTACAAGAAGCAGAGTAGATCCAAAGTTGAGAAAAATAAGGGATCTTAAGAATCTCATTCTACAGAAGAAAAGACCTCCAAGGAAGAAGGAGGGGATGGGTACATGGCTTCTTCAAGAACACATGTAGATCATGAGGCATGGTTGATTGACTCTAGTGCATCCTTTCATATGACTCCCCACAGGGAGTGGTTCGACGAATATGAAAGGCATGATGGAGGTAATGTTTTCTTAGGTGATGATTCGACAACTAGAATCATAGGACGAGGAAAAGTCAAGTTGAGGCTCATAGATGGAAGGATTATAACACTGCCTGGTGTTCTGCACATCCCAAGTTTGGCCAGAAATTTGATTTCTATAAGTAAAATGGACGATGCAAGGATAAAAACAATATTTTAAAAGGAAACCTGTAGGATGGTTCGAGGATCAATAGTGTTGCTAAAAGGAGTTCAGTTTGGAACTCTGTATAGGATGGAAGGAAACACTATTAGTGATGGGTGTAATAGTTCCATTGTTCCTGATATTGAAGTTGAAGAAGAAAGAAATCCTACAATCTCTGGAGAAAAGGTTATGTTGTGGCATCAAAGACTGGGGCATATCGGAGAGAAGGGTCTTCGACTACTACACGGTAAAGGTATGGTTGAAGGTATGTATAACTTCTCTCTGGATTTTGATTTCTGTGAACATTGTCTATATGGGAAGCAAAATTGGGTAAGATTCCCTTCCCCTTTGGTGCAATGAGGGCAGAAGGAATTTTACAGCTAGTTCACAGTGATGTTTTTGGACCTGTGTCGGTCCCATCATTGGGAAAATCTGTGTACTATGTCTCATTTATAGATGACTTCTCGAGGAATACTTGGATATATTTCCTCAGGAAGAAATCCAAAGTCTTTGACATGTTTAAAGAGTTTAAGGCTCTTGTTGAGAATCAAACAGAGAAAATAATTAAGGTGTTGAGGACAGATAATGGCGGAGAGTTTCGCGGGAATGAATTTGAAGAATTCTATAAGAAGTTTATAGCAAGGAAAAAGACTACTCCATATACACCTCAGCAGAATGGAGTTGCAGAAAGGATGAACAAGACACTAATGGAAAAAGAAAGGTGCATGCTCAGTAGTGTCAGATTAGGGCAAGAATTTTGGGCAAAGGCAGTGGGTACTGGATGTTACCTGGTCAACATATCACCCTCATCAGCTTTGGATGACAAGACTCCACAAGAGATATGGACTGGTAAGGAACCTTCTCTCACACATCTCAAGGTATTTGGCTGTGATGCATATGTTCATGTTCCAAAGGAAAACATGAGTAAGTTAGATAAGAAGGCCGAAAAGTGTATCTTTATTGGATATAAATATGGTCTCAAAGGTTATAAGATTTGGAACCCAGAAACTAAGAAGGTAGTGTATAGCCGAGATGTGGTGTTTAGAGAAATGAAGGATGATGTTAAATAGGAAGTCCTACAAAGTAAGGAAGAACCAGAGAAAATAGAGTTTGATTTAAAAGATGATGATTCAGACTCTATAGAAGAACATGAATAAGAAGAAGAATATCCTCATACTCCAGTATTGAGGAGATCCGTTTGATAAAGAAGGCTACCAAAAAGGTATACTCCATCTGATTTCCATTCAAATTTTGCTTTGTCTATTACTGATGATAATCCTAGAACTGTCAGGGAGGTAGTGGATTCAGAGGATGCAAATCTCTGGAAAAGGGCCATGAACGAAGAAATGGCATCTTTGGATAAGAATGAGGCTTGAGGATCTAGTGGAGTTTTTGACTGAAAGAAATTCCATTGGCAACAAATGGGTATTTAAAAAGAAGCTGAATGAAAAAGGAAAAGTGGAGAAATATAAAGATCGGTTAGTAGCAAAGGGTTATTCCCAGGTTGAGGGAATTGATTTTGGTGAGATTTTTTCTCCTGTTGCCAAGTTAACCTCCATAAGATTTATGTTATCTGTTGCTGTTGCATTTTATTTTCAAATAGAACAAATGGATGTGAAGACAACATTCCTACATGGGGATCTGGAAGAAAAAATCTATATGAAACAACCATAAGGTTATGCTGTGAAGGGAAAGAAGGAGCTAGTATGAAAGCTGAAAAAGTCCATGTATGGTTTAAATCAATCACCAAGGATGTGGTATAAAAAATTTGATACTTATATGTTGGGACTTGGCTTCACAAGGCTTCACAAGAAGCAAAAAGGATCATTGTGTGTATTTTAAATTAATTGGTGATCATTTGATTTATTTGGTCTTGTATGTGGATGACATGTTGCTAATAGGAAACAACAAGGAGATTATCCAGGATGTGAAAACTTAGTTGTCCTCTAAATTTGATATGAAGGATCTCGGTGCTTCAAATTTCATTTTGGGCATGAAAATTAAAAGAGATCGGAAAAGGAGGAAACTCTGGTTAAATCAGAGAAAATATGTCGAGACAATATTGCAGAGGCTTAATATGCAAGAATGTAAACCGATCAAGGTTCCTATTCCTGTTAGTGTAAAGTTATCTGCGGATCAGTGCCCCAAGACACATGAAGAGGAGGAGGACATGTCTCGTGTTCCATATGCGAGTGCAACTGGCAGTTTGATGTATGCAATGTTCTGTACTAGACCAGACATTGCACATGTAGTGGGAGTTTTGAGTAGGTATATGTCAAAACCAGGGAAGGAGCATTGGACAACAATAAAAAGGGTTTTCAGGTATTTGCGTGGCACTGATAGCTATGGATTGTGCTACGAAGGAAGACTGAGATTAGACAGAGTGGTGGATATACATGGCTTTGTGGATGCAAAATGGGTTGGATATCTGGATCGTAGGAGATCTACAAGTGGGTATGTGTTTAACCTGTTTGGAGGAGAAATAAGTTGGATGAGCAAAACACAAGCTGTAGTGGCACTTTCAACTATAGAAGTTGAATACATGGCAACCACTCATGCAAGTAAGGAAGTAGTATGGTTACAAATATCGTGTTCAGGTATATGGTTGGTACAACAAGATATAAGGATAGATTGTGACAGTTAGAGTTCAATTTTTCCGGTGAAGAACCTAACTCATCATTCAAAGAAAAAGCATATTGATATTCAATATCACTTTGTGAGAGACATGGTTGAAGAAAAGAAAGTATTGCTGATGAAGGTGGACACTTTGAAGAATGTTTCAGATTCATTAACAAAATCTGTGAGCACTGAGAAGTTCTCTTGGTGTAGAGGATCCATGGGCATTGCTGCCTTGGATTGTTGACTATGTAATCCCCTGTACGCAAAGAAAACAACAAGTGGGAGAATGTTGGGTATGTGTTATATTCTTTGCACGAGTAGTAGTGTCTGAGCGTATGCCCCCCACGTGGGGGTTCGGGGGCAGCACCCCCGAGAAGTTTTTTTCTGCCTCGAAAAACATGTCACATATTTTAGGTGGTTTTTTGGCACATGGTTTCTTTGCCGATTGTTTTCTATTTCCAGTTAAGTAATTAGGGTTGTTGACTAATCCAGGTCATTGGGTTAGGGTTTTGGATGCCACTGGCTCCTATATGTATATTGTATTGTAAACAATGTATCACTATGAATGAATATAGAATATGTTGGTTTTCCCGCTTTGGGTTTCCAGGGGAAAAATCTATGTGTGATGTTTGTATTTGCCATTGTATCTTTTCTGTTCTTTTACTGAATATATGTTTGCAGTAGATATTGTACAAGGTTAAAATCTACAACTATTATGCTAGTTTTTTAGTTTATGTTAATAGTTTCTCTGGGTATTAGCTTTCTATGTGTGTTTGAGCATTGTTATTTATGTCACTCCGTGTTGTGAATTACACTTTCGAGTTGGGATTGTGATGAACATATATTACTAGAGTTATGTATCTATTTTGGAAGGAAGTAAATGGAACAAAAACCTACGTTTGATCTTTAAACTAACATGGATTTTATACTAGATAGTTCATCAAAACAAATCTTAAAAGTGTATGAAAAACACTATGAGCTTGTCCACTATGATGCAATGTTTTCTTCTTATTATAATTGAGCAAATAATGAGCATGAAGTTCCACATGCTTCATTTTATTGTATGAAACAAAATTTCCTACAACTTGTATTGCACTTTGATTATCATAGTACACCACAATTGATGTCTTGACTGGAAAACCAAGTTCTCCCATAAGATGTCAAATCCACATGGTTTATGTGTCAACATGTATTGCACCATGATTATTCTGCTTCTATGGTTGATAAAGAAACCACCTTCTACTTTTTACAAGACCAGACAATGGGTCCTTAGCCAAGTCAAAACACATAATCAAATGTTGACTTCCTATCATCTCCATCTCTAACCCAATCTGAGTTAGTATAACCAACTAATTGGTTTTGTTTGTCACTGTCATACTTTATACCAAGTTGATAAGTTCCCTTGATACAATGAAAAATTCTCTTTGTCTCTTTAAGGTGACTTTCTCATGGACCTTACATAAACCTAGAAACCACACAGACATAAAAAGAAATATTAGGTTGACTGTAGGTCAAATAAATAAGGCTATTGACAAACTATAATAGAGCATAACATTGATTTCCAAAGAATCACATTCCTTGGTTAGCTTCACTCCCAACTAATAAGGCATAGCGTAGGGTTGACAATGTTTTATTCTATTAAACTTTCGTAAAATATTCAACACATATTTAGGTTGAGAAATAAAGATATTGTAATCCATTTGTAGAACATCTATGCCCAAAAAGAAATGCAATAGACCAAGACCAATGATTTCAAAGGTACATGATATACATCATTGATCACACCATTCTAACATTCAATCTTCCACAACCAACAATATTAAGTACATAATCATCAGCTATAGATATTTCTTTTTATGTATCTTCCTTTAATGAAGAAAAGTGAGAAGCATCATTGGCCATGTGATGGGTGCTATCCATTCACTTCGAGAAGTATGAGCATGTAAGGATTGAGAATCACAAACATAAAACATATAGTTATTTGCCTTACCTACTAAAGTTCAACTCTATCGATCAGTCGATCTTCCTGTCAACATGTCCCTTCAAGTTTCTTCACTTTCTCCTCTAGGTCCTTGGTCTTCTGCCAACAAACCTTCATTATATGTCCTAGTTTCTCGCAATAGAAGTAAGTCTTCTTCTTTCTCCCTTTCTTAGTCTAAGTTTGATCACCATTCTTCTTCTTGTTGATTTGGTCGACTGGTCACATTCCTTCTCTTGTCAACCCCTTTCCTTGTAATTCTATCGACCTTTTCCCTTCAACAAATGGCCTTGTTGCTTGACCTCAACAATCAATATATTGTAATTTAAATAAACTATAAAATATTTGTATTAATCATAGTTGCAATGAAGCAACGAGGATTTTCTTCATGTTATTATTATGATGGTGTGATTATTCCTAGTTGTTGTTTTGATTGTCTTATGTGGCATTGATTAACTTGATGTGGTTCTTGCTCGGTTTTTGGCAATTATAACATGGTTCCCCTCCATGGTAGTGGCCCTTATGTTTGTGAAGTGCTATTGGTGTATCTCATATCTCTTCCACAAGGTAGCATTAAATCAAATTATTTGTTTCTCCTAATTTATGTTCTCATTTTCATTCTTCGCACATTAAAATTAACCTTTCAAATTGGTTAATAATCCAATTAAAAAAATCTAAATTATAGAAATGTCAAACTAAACTCATAAAAAATAATAATATATAATAATTATTTGATTTGATTAATTATTATTACCTATAATAATGTTAAGTTTAAAACAAATAAAACAAGCCGATTACTGTAATCCTTGCTAAAGACAAACAAAGACTAAAAATATGACATACCACATTTGAAAAAGTAAAATATTGGGAGACTCAAAAAGTGGAAATGTGATTGGTCAAAAAAATACGAAAAAAATTCATAAACGTTTACATAATAAGCCAATAATCAAGCGCGGAAAGGTTCTCTCAATTCAAGAAAAAGGGAACAAATTTGTATAGATGAAAAAACTTCAAAGATCAAGTAAAGTAAATGATGATTCTTCATAAGAAAAATCAATTAAAGAAAATTCATTCCCACTAAACTCCAAAAGGAAAAAAATAAGCCATAACAATAACGTTCATCTTTTGATGAAGAAAATTCAATTCCACTAAAATCCAAATAAGCCATAACAATAACGTTCATCTTTTGATGAAGAAAATTCAATTCCACTAAAATCCAAAAGAAAAGAAAATCTTTAGATATGGGAAAAAAACAAAAGATTATGTTTTAATAATCCAAATAGTTTAGATACACTAGAATATTCTTATACCATTTTGAAAATATTTGGAATTCACTATAGGGAGAACATTTTATTTTAATAAAGTATATAAAAATATGGGAAAAAATAAAATTACGATAATGTGGTTTATTTATTATTATTAAATAAAAATTTAATGAATTCAATTCTTCATTATTATTTTTAATAATAAAATAATTTTTGAATATAATACTTTAATTATAATTATTATAATAATATAATTATAATCTACATTGTTCGTTTTAACTAAAAATTATATATATATATATGTGTGTGTGCGCGCGCGTTTTACTCATGTTTACACATAGTGCACACATGTATAAACAAACACTTCCCATCTTTTAAAACGAGTATGTAAATATATGATATCATAAATGTGATTTATCAATATATAAATATGAGAATTAAGTAGATTATGAGAGTTATTTTGAAAACTTATATATTAATATATTATTATTAATAATAATTTAATTTAAAGGTTACGACTAAGTTAGATATCAAATTGGTGTATAAGACTCTCTTGTTTGTTCGATAGGGGACTCTCTTTGCACAACAATTTTACTGCTAAAGTTTATAGAGCTGTACATACTCTACCCTCTTCTCGATTTCCTTTTTTTTATATATGTATTGAAAATAAAAATGTTGAGAGGCACATTTTACAATTCAATATGAGAAGATTATTGTAAATAATAAGGTGTGATATTTATGTTATCATATGTTAAATAACATCATTTAAAAAAAATGGATAATAACAAAAATGAATGTTCTCTTCATAAATTAAGAAACAACTTAGATTTATTTTAACCTTAGAATTATTAAGGGTTGAGATGGATAATCATGTTTTTGCATTATAAATAAAAGTTTACACCTTAAAAGATTTGATCCTTTACGATGCTTGACCGATTCATGGTTAATATGAATCTATGATAATATTTTATATATATTCACATAAGTTTCTCTCTCTCTCTCTCTCTCTCTCTCTCTCTCTCTCTCCACACACACACACACATGTGACCTAGCCTTGTGCCTTGAATAATCTGGTTTACCCTGAGGATATATATATATATACTCTCATTCAGAGATGGTACCCAAGGTAAAGTGGATTCATTAGGGAATAAGGCCAAGTCACAAATGCTCAAGTGGAGACTAAGAATTTTCAATGCATATATCATGAATAGTTCAATAATAGACTTTGTAACACACCCGACTCCCTAAACCACTCTTAGGCTAGTAGGATGTTTGGTTTTCCTCTCTTTGACACTCATAATGAGTATTCAAGTTCATCGGTGCCTATGTGAAGACTTCTCTTATCACAACACATACTATATTAACTCTTGCAATTTACTGAAAAAACGCCTCCATAGGGTTTGCTATGGTGATCATGGACTTAGATGCCCCTAATTAGACTGTCAACATTCTCCTCGGCCTTAGAATGTCGACCTGTGGCTATTCAGACTCATTCCCATTGGGATGCTCAAATGTCAGAGTCAACCTCCTCTTCGATGGCAGTGTTTTGACGGATCGTCCTTAGGGATACAATGGTCCTCAGACTAGGGTTTACAACAACTACGATTACATTGGAGTCTCTATTGGCATGAAGGCTATACTTCCCTTAAACGTCCATTCTACTCACTACGAATGGGACCCATGGAATCCACAACTGATATCAAATCTTCGCAATTAGTCAATAAACAATTCACTTCCATTCTCAGAGTCCCTCCCCATTGGAGCATCTCCATTCGGGTGCCATGAATCACTCCGATAGAATTACTCCGAGCTCACTCGCTTTGACTCATCGAACATTCACGATCATATCATTTGATGGATACCATGTAGCTCGAGGTTTACAACTGTTCGTCGGATAATATTTATGAACCCTCCTCCTTGGAGTGATTCACATGAGATCCAACGACTAAGATCTCTTGGGACACTTCCCAAGAGATATACGGTCCTCAAACTCCTTCCTAGATCTCTGATGGATCTCACTCCGATATACTAAAAACTGGATCCAACAGTCCATAATTGATCTCGACCACACTTCGAAAGATCAACGATCCTTGTTGACTAAGAATTTCTGCATCGGAGTCTTAACACAATCCCCCGTCTGGACACTCCGATGGTAATATCATCTGACCAACGGTCTATATTTGTTCTCTTCATCGATTCAATGGATGTAAAACTCTCCAACTTAAAACACTGGTTTTCTTCGCAGAGACAATCCGAATCTGAAATTAACCACGTCAAGGTTCCTTCGAGTTCATTTCGAGACTCTTCCAAACTCTTAAGAGCTCTGGACCTCACTCTTAGATTAACTAAGGAATTCTTACTTCATCTGGCTAATGATTTTCATATATTGCAAGATTTATATATAAGACAAGTGGCTTTAACAATACTTGAGGCTCCTTAACCCTTACAAGAACTCTCCAGATACTAGGGAACTCCTGTCACTTCTCAAAATGAAGATTTTGTCCATATCTTGCAAAATTTCCTCTCAAGACTTGCAAGAATATTTGGGTTACATGCCACCCATACCTTACTTAATTAGTTCCATGAGTTATCATATTAACTTTGAAAACAAACAAGCATGTTCCATTTTACCCAGGTACTCAACCATTCCATACATGTTTTCACATTCATCATTTAAACTATAAAACAACAAATTTACATCATTAATATTTATTCAAACATATTGGTTTAAAACACTTATCTGTTCAATGGATATCAAAAACTAACTAATTGAGAAATGATGCCTTTCCTCCCAAGCTTAGGCTATGCTACAGAGTGCCTTCCTATAGCATGCCACCCCCGTGCTAAGCCATGATACTGCAAGGGGATTGATTCAACTGGTTGTTAGATTTAGAATGATTCAGGAAGGTTACTCTCCTTCCTCCT
The DNA here is from genome assembly GCA_009831015.1 of Picea engelmannii. Classification (NCBI taxonomy): domain Eukaryota; kingdom Viridiplantae; phylum Streptophyta; class Pinopsida; order Pinales; family Pinaceae; genus Picea; species Picea engelmannii. The sequence continues at coordinate 18,631 of ML777516.1, forward strand.
CTCGCAACATCAAATGTTTCCCTCTTCCCAATGAGCTCAAGACTTCCATGGGTTTATTAGGTACATGTAGATTTTAACCTTGTACAATTATTTACTGCAAATAGTTTTTCAATAAATGAACAAAAAAGATACAATGGAAAATACACACATTACACTTAGATTTTTCCTTTGGAAATCCAAACCAGGGAAAACAACATCTTCTATATTCATTCACTCATACATTGTTTACAATACAATATACATATAGGATCCAACAACATCCAAAACCCTAATCCAATGAATTGGATTAGTCAACAACCCTAATTCCTTAACCGAAAATAGAAAACCATCGATGAAAAACCATGTGACGAAAAAACTCCCAAAAATGAGGAAAAAACCACCCAAAAATGGACACTCGATTTAGTCGTGCAAAGAATATAAAACATATCAAACAGTATCGTCCCAACTAGATTTTCTTTGCACAAGGATCCCCTTCTTTGCTATACAGTGCCTCGATGACCTCCCTTACCAGTCCCAGTTTCTTTCCAGTAGGTACTGTTATAACCCTATATTTCATAGTATCACTTGGTGATTGAAATTTCTTCCTCCAGTCATTTTACATTGTAAATAATATTTTATTCTGCAAATGATTTCCAAAAAGAAAAAGAAAAAGAAAAGATGAAAATAGAAAAAATTAAAAGAGGGTATAAAATAAATAAAGAAATAAATAAATAAAGAAAAAGAAAAGAAAATAAAATAAAATAAAAAAGAGAAAAAAGAGAAAAAAAAGAAAACCCCATCAAAATAAAATTAGTTTGAATCATATCGTCTAATCGTGATCAAACATTTTAAATTTGTTGTTGATAGGTTAGAGAATATATTTGGTCCAACTGTTTAATCTTGGCCAAAGTAGTTAGGTTAGAGTAATAATTAATCCAAGAGTCTAAGCTGGATTAATGTGTTAGATGCCTAGGTTAGGAGATAGGTTAGGTGTTTTTGATTTTTGTCTCAAGAAAATTGAAAGGGGATTTCAAAATATACACTTAGTTGATTAAATTTGATTATTTTAGCGTAGGAAAATAAAATTATAGTGTAAAGTGGCAAAATGTAAGCTTGGAGCTTCTTGGCGCATATTTTTATCCTAAGTTTGGAAGCGGATAAGACATTTTGTCTTGTAGTGCTTAACTCCCACAGAAGTCTCCATCGAAGACATCCATCTCTTTCCAGATCAACGATCCTCAACCTTTTTCGGACCCCCCCTGACCTTTCTACCTTTAACGACGGAGGGGTCTGAAAAGTGGTTTTCCCTGCGTCGGTCCCACCTAACGTGGTGCGTCCTCAACATTTTGGACCCCCCCTCCATTTTCCACTTACCGCCTACCCCCTCCTCTCCCCTTTGAAATCTTCCAAACCAAAACCCGATACCAGTCTTCTCACCCCGCCACAGTAATCCTATCACTACATGCCATCTGTCCTACTCTACATACCCATTATCCAATTAAAACGTTCCCCGTGTCCGTTAACCGCCCTGTAACAACCTCGTGCCATAAAAAAAACCTACTGTATACCTTAAAACCCCATTTCACATCCTATTACTCCATTTGCTAATAAAGACACCATGGAGACTGCGTTGAACCCATCTGTCAAATTAACTGTCACCACCTCTCACCGTCAACAGGAGAAGCTTTTCCCCGGGTAATAAAATTCATCCATTGTTTTTACTATAATCTCTGTCAATTATGGCCCCCAAGGATTAATCTGCAGACACATCCGAGAACCCAATCCTCCCCCCTCTTGTCGACTTGGACGACATCCCTCTAGCAGATAAATATTACAAAGTCACAGAGACGAGGTGCGAATTCGAATTCTTCGAATTGCACTCATGGATGAAAGACATTTTTCTCGACCAGAGTGATGAAATTGGACACTAGGAGTCCAATTTGCCTTTGTACATGTTTCCTCAAACTCACCACTTCCCCGAATTTGGTCTCAGATGTCAAGCCCGCTACTTGCTTGGCCAAAGAGTCATTGCCTACTCCTCTGGTGAAACATTGTTCACAGTTACCTCCAAATCCATCGACCAGATCTTACATATCCCTAGAAACAACTCATCCATCCTGTTCTCTATTGAAGCCCTAAACGACCTATACCAGAAACTTACTTTCCCCCAAAGAGCCCAAATCTTTGATATTTTCCTCCCAAAAGATGCCCAATTTCCCAAGAAGAATCCACCTTACTCATCTTCCATTTTCACTGTCAAAGACAACCATATCATATCCATGCTTTCTTACCTGTTAGGTTATTACTTAGATGAATGGGTAGATGAGCCTATTTTAGGTTTTCTATCCATATTTTCTACAGAAGAAAGAGTTTTCATTAAATTCAATTTCAGTTAATTTCTAGATGATAATATTCATAATCAGTTATCCAGGTTTCCAACTGAAGGGATGTTCAGATACTCTTCATTTATGGTCTACATTTTTTTATTTTACCAATTAGACAGGTTCCCTTGTGCACTTCAGAAATTAAACCAGGAAGGAAGCCCACAACCAGTAACATCATGGACCTCATTGGTGAGGAAAATTCAACAGAGTACAACTTCAAGGATTTCATAGATCAATTCATTAGCCCAGTTGTTTGTATGCTGAACAAAAACATAGAGCCAAGGATCAATGAAGAAATTCAGAAGGTATTGCGCTTATCTGATCAAGCTAAGATAGGGGATTGTTATTTATACCAAAACCATACAAAGATAAGAGTATATGGGTGTGAGCTGCCTCCTTACAGATTGCCCAAATACCCCCCAGTGAGGATTTTTGCACCAGAGTATACAAGGAAAATGGTAAATTCAGATGACATTCACTTTGTTGCAACAAAAAAGAAATACCAACTCAGAATCAAAACCCAGGTTGGACCTTTCATCTGTAACAATATATTAGCA
>ML777516.1:46654-69345 GCA_009831015.1 Picea engelmannii
TTTTTTTAATTGGATTATTAACCAATTTGAAAGGTTAATTTTAATGTGCGAAGAATGAAAATGAGAACATAAATTAGGAGAAACAAATAATTTGATTTAATGCTACCTTGTGGAAGAGATATGAGATACACCAATAGCACTTCACAAACATAAGGGCCACTACCATGGAGGGGAACCATGTTATAATTGCCAAAAACCGAGCAAGAACCACATCAAGTTAATCAATGCCACATAAGACAATCAAAACAACAACTAGGAATAATCACACCATCATAATAATAACATGAAGAAAATCCTCGTTGCTTCATTGCAACTATGATTAATACAAATATTTTATAGTTTATTTAAATTACAATATATTGATTGTTGAGGTCAAGCAACAAGGCCATTTGTTGAAGGGAAAAGGTCGATAGAATTACAAGGAAAGGGGTTGACAAGAGAAGGAATGTGACCAGTCGACCAAATCAACAAGAAGAAGAATGGTGATCAAACTTAGACTAAGAAAGGGAGAAAGAAGAAGACTTACTTCTATTGCGAGAAACTAGGACATATAATGAAGGTTTGTTGGCAGAAGACCAAGGACCTAGAGGAGAAAGTGAAGAAACTTGAAGGGACATGTTGACAGGAAGATCGACTGATCGATAGAGTTGAACTTTAGTAGGTAAGGCAAATAACTATATGTTTTATGTTTGTGATTCTCAATCCTTACATGCTCATACTTCTCGAAGTGAATGGATAGCACCCATCACATGGCCAATGATGCTTCTCACTTTTCTTCATTAAAGGAAGATACATAAAAAGAAATATCTATAGCTGATGATTATGTACTTAATATTGTTGGTTGTGGAAGATTGAATGTTAGAATGGTGTGATCAATGATGTATATCATGTACCTTTGAAATCATTGGTCTTGGTCTATTGCATTTCTTTTTGGGCATAGATGTTCTACAAATGGATTACAATATCTTTATTTCTCAACCTAAATATGTGTTGAATATTTTACGAAAGTTTAATAGAATAAAACATTGTCAACCCTACGCTATGCCTTATTAGTTGGGAGTGAAGCTAACCAAGGAATGTGATTCTTTGGAAATCAATGTTATGCTCTATTATAGTTTGTCAATAGCCTTATTTATTTGACCTACAGTCAACCTAATATTTCTTTTTATGTCTGTGTGGTTTCTAGGTTTATGTAAGGTCCATGAGAAAGTCACCTTAAAGAGACAAAGAGAATTTTTCATTGTATCAAGGGAACTTATCAACTTGGTATAAAGTATGACAGTGACAAACAAAACCAATTAGTTGGTTATACTAACTCAGATTGGGTTAGAGATGGAGATGATAGGAAGTCAACATTTGATTATGTGTTTTGACTTGGCTAAGGACCCATTGTCTGGTCTTGTAAAAAGTAGAAGGTGGTTTCTTTATCAACCATAGAAGCAGAATAATCATGGTGCAATACATGTTGACACATAAACCATGTGGATTTGACATCTTATGGGAGAACTTGGTTTTCCAGTCAAGACATCAATTGTGGTGTACTATGATAATCAAAGTGCAATACAAGTTGTAGGAAATTTTGTTTCATACAATAAAATGAAGCATGTGGAACTTCATGCTCATTATTTGCTCAATTATAATAAGAAGAAAACATTGCATCATAGTGGACAAGCTCATAGTGTTTTTCATACACTTTTAAGATTTGTTTTGATGAACTATCTAGTATAAAATCCATGGTAGTTTAAAGATCAAAAGTAGGTTTTCGTTCCATTTACTTCCTTCCAAAATAGATACATAACTCTAGTAATATATGTTCATCACAATCCCAACTCGAAAGTGTAATTCACAACACGGAGTGACATAAATAACAATGCTCAAACACACATAGAAAGCTATTACCCAGAGAAACTATTAACATAAACTAAACAACTCGCATAATTGTTGTAGATTTTAACCTTGTACAATATCTACTGCAAACAAATATTCAGTAAAAGAACAGAAAAGATACAATGGCAAATACAAACATTACACATAGATTTTTCCCCTGGAAACCCAAAGCAGGAAAACCAGCATATTCTATATTCATTCATAGTGATACATTGTTTACAATACAATATACATATAGGAGCCAACGGCATCCAAAACCCTAACCCAATGACCTGGATTAGTCAACAACCCTAATTACTTAACCGGAAATAGAAAACGATCAGCAAAGAAACCATGTGCCGAAAAACCACCTAAAATATGTGACACATTTTTCGAGGCAGAAAAAAATTTCTCGGGGGTGCTGCCCCCGAACCCCCACGCAGGGGGCATACGCTCAAACACTACTACTCGTGAAAATAATATAACACATACCCAACATTCTCCCACTTGTTTTTTTCTTTGCGTATAGGGGGTTACATAGTCAACAATCCAGGGCAGCAATGCCCATGGATCCTCTACACCAAGAGAACTTCTCAGTGCTCATAGATTTTGTTAATGAATCTGAAACATTCTTCAAAGTGTCCACCTTCATCAGCAATACTTTCTTTTCTTCAACCATGTCTCTCACAAAGTGATATTGAATATCAATATGCTTTTTCTTTGAATGATGAGTTAGGTTCTTCGCCAGAAAAATTGCACTCTGACTGTCACAATCTATCCTTATAGCTTGTTGTACCAACCATATACCTGAACACGATCTTTGTAACCATACTACTTCCTTACTTGCATGAGTGGTTGCCATGTATTCAGCTTCTATAGTTGAAAGTGCCACTACAGCTTGTGTTTTGCTCATCCAACTTATTGCTCCTCCAAACAAGTTAAACACATACCCACTTGTAGATCTCCTACGATCCAGATATCCAACCCATTCTGCATCCACAAAGCCATGTATATCCACCACTCTGTCTAATCCCAGTCTTCCTTCGTAGAACAATCCATAGCTAGCAGTGCCACACAAATACCTGAAAACCCTTCGTATTGTTGTCCAATGCTCCTTCCCTGGTTTTGACATATACCTACTCAAAACTCCCACTACATGTGCAATTGTTGGTCTAGTACAGAACATTGCATACATCAAACTGCCAATTGCACTCGCATATGGAACACGAGACATGTCCTCCTCCTCTTCATGTGTCTCGGGGCACTGATCCGCAGATAAATTTACACCAACAAGAATAGGAACCTTGATCGGTTTATATTCTTGCATATTAAGCCTCTGCAATATTGTCTCGACATATTTTCTCTGATTTAACCAGAGTTTCCTCCTTTTCCGATCTCTTTTAATTTCCATGCCCAAAATGAAATTTGAAGCACCGAGATCCTTCATATCAAATTTAGAGGACAACTAATTTTTCACATCCTGGATAATCTCCTTGTTGTTTCCTATTAGCAACATGTCATCCACATACAAGACCAAATAAATCAAATGATCACCAATTAATTTAAAATACACACAGTGATCTTTTTTTCTTCTTGTGAAGCCAAGTCCCAACATATAAGTATCAAATTTTTGATACCACATCCTTGGTGATTGATTTAAACCATACATGGACTTTTTCAGCTTCCATACCAGCTCCTTCTTTCCCTTCACAGCATAACCTTATGGTTGTTTCATATAGATTTCTTCTTCCAGATCCCCATGTAGGAATGTTGTCTTCACATCCATTTGTTCTATTTGAAAATCAAATGCAGCAGCAACAGATAACATAAATCTTATGGAGGTTAACTTGGCAACAGGAGAAAAAATCTCACCAAAATCAATTCCCTCAACCTAGGAATAACCTTTTGCTACTAAGCGATATTTATATTTCTCCACTTTTCCTTTTTCATTCAGCTTCTTTTTAAATACCCATTTGTTGCCAATGGAATTTCTTTCAGTCGGAAACTCCACTAGATCCCCAAGCCTCATTCTTATCCAAAGATGTCATTTCTTCATTCATGGCCCTTTTCCAAAGATTTTCATCCTCTGAATCCACTACCTCCCTGACAGTTCTAGGATCATCATCAGTAATAGACAAAGAAAAATTTGAATGGAAATCAAATGGAGTATACCTTTCTGGTAGCCTTCTTTATCAAACGGATCTCCTCAATACTGGAGTATGAGGATCTTCTTCTTCTTATTCATGTTCTTCTGTAGAGTCTGACTCATCATCTTTTAAATCAAACTCTATTTTGTCTGGTTCTTCCTTACTTTGTAGGACTTCCTATTTAACATCATCCTTCATTTCTCTAAACACCACATCTCAGCTATACACTACCTTCTTAGTTTCTGGGTTCCAAATCTTATAACCTTTGAGACCATATTTATATCCAATAAAGATACACTTTCCGGCCTTCTTATCTAGCTTACTCATGTTTTCCTTTGGAACATGAACATATGCATCACAGCCAAATACCTTGAGATGTGTGAGAGAAGGTTCCTTACCAGTCCATACCTCTTGTGGAGTCTTTTCATCCAATGCTGATGAGGGTGATATGTTGACCAGGTAACATGCAGTACCCACTGCCTCTACCCAAAATTCTTGCCCTAATTCGGCACTACTGAGCATGCACCTTTCTTTTTCCATCAGTGTCTTGTTCATCCTTTCTACAACTCCATTCTGTTGAGGTGTATATGGAGTAGTCTTTTTCCTTGCTATAAACTTCTTACAGAATTCTTCAAATTCATTCCCGCGAAACTCTCTGCCATTATCTGTCCTCAACACCTTAATTATTTTCTCTGTTTGATTCTCAACAAGAGCCTTAAACTCTTTAAACCTGTCAAAGACTTTGGATTTCTTCCTGAGGAAATATATCCAAGTACTCCTCGAGAAGTCATCTATAAATGAGGCATAGTACACAGATTTTCCCAATGATGGGACCGACACAGGCCCAAAACATCACTGTGAACTAGCTGTAAAATTCCTTCTGCCCTCGTTGCACCAGAGGGGAATCTTACCCGATTTTGCTTCCCATATAGACAATGTTCACAGAAATCAAAATCCAAAGAGCAGTTATACATACCTTCAACCATACCTTTACTATGTAGTAGTCGAAGACCCTTCTCTCCGATATGCCCCAGTCTTTGATGCCACAGCATAACCTTTTCTCCAGAGATTGTAGGAGTTCTTTCTTCTTCAACTTCAATATCAGGAACAATGGAACTATTACACCCATCACTAATAGTGTTTCCTTCCATCTTATACAGAGTTCCAAACTGAACTCCTTTTAGCAACACTATTGATCCTCGAACCATCCTACAGGTTTCCTTTTAAAATATTGTTTTTATCCCTGCATCGTCCATTTTACTTATAGAAATCAAATTTTTGGCCAAACCTGAGATGTGCAGAACACCAAGCAGTGTTATAATCCTTCCATCTATGAGCCTCAACTTGACTTTTCCTCGTCCTATGATTCTAGTTGTCAAATCATCACCTAAGAAAACATTACCTCCATCATGCCTTTCATATTCGTCGAACCACTCCCTGTGGGGAGTCATATGAAAGGATGCACCAGAGTCAATCAACCATGCCTCATGATCTGCATGTGTGCTTGAAGAAGCCATGTACCCATCCCCTCCTTCTTCCTTGGAGGTATTTTCTTCTGTAGAATGAGATGCTTAAGATCCCTTATTTTTCTCAACCTTGGATCTACTCTGCTTCTTGTAGTGCCCTTCTTTTCCACATATCCAACATACCCTTACAAACTTTCCGGAAGATTTAGATCTACCCTTATACTTAGATCTCCCACTTGAGAAGTTAGATCTATTTATTTCCTGGGATCGTCCTCTTGCAAATAATGTGTTTGTGCTCTGTCCTTCCATATTCTTCCGTATCATATCCTCTGACAACAAGGATGAGACCACTTCATCAAACTTCAAGGCAATTGTATTACTACCTATGGCCACAAACAGATTATCCCACGAGTCTGATAAAGAACACAACAAACTAATACATTTATCTTCATCTGAAATTTATTTCAACAGATACTAACTGACTTACCACAATATTGAAGGTGTTCAAATTCTCTACCACCGAGTCTCCATCTCTCATCCTCAGGTTATACAACTTCTTTCTCAGGAATAATTTATTTACTAGGGACTTAGACTGATACAACTTCCCCAACTTTTCCCATAAATACTTGGTTGTAGCTTCCTCTGACACATTCAGTAATACTGAATCGGAGAGACACAGTCGGATTGTGCTCTTTGCCTTCCGATCCAAATTTTTCAAGTCATCTGTTGAAGTTCCTGTAGGTGCAGTACCTGCATCTACCATGATCCATTGATCTCTGTCCACCAACAGATCTTCCATCTTGAGCTTCCACAGCTCAAAACTTTTCCCATTAAACTTCTCGATCTCCATCTTTGAATTGCTTGCCATTTCTTTTCACTTGGAAAATCAATACCACAGATCTCCCACTGTAACAAGGCTTATCACAGTCCCAAGCCAAACCCTTGACCACAAAGACGTCCCCCTGAAGCCAAAAAAGCTCTGATACCAAATGTAGATTTTAACCTTGTACAATATCTACTGCAAACAGATATTTAGTAAAACAACAAAAAAGATACAATGGAAAATACAAACATTACACTGAGATTTTTCCCCTAGAAACCCAAACTGGGAAAACCATCATATTCTATATTCATTCATAATGATACATTTTTTATAATACAATATACATATAGGAGCCAGCGGCATCCAAAACCCTAACCCAATGACATGGATTAGTCAACAACCCTAATTCCTTAATCGGAAATAGAAAACCATCAGCAAAGAAACCATGTGTCGAAAAACCACCTGAAATATGTGACACATTTTTCGAGGCATAAATGTTTTTCTTGGGGGCACTGCCCCTGCATGCCCAACGCATACGCTCAGATACTACTACTCATGCAAAGAACATAACACATACCCAACAATAGTCAACCTGATCCTTAGCCTTGGCCTTTATAATTTATAATCATATCCTTTAAGTGGTTCACGAATTTAGTATCCTTTTAGCTATTGGCTATCGAAATGGTGGAATTTACTCTCTATCACTTGCTCTCATCTAGCTTTCACAAGATTCATTTACTTCTCCACCAATTCTTCTTCTTATACTGAGGAATCTCATTCCTCAAAATTTATCATCTCCTACTATAGTTTCCCTTCCTTTATTCTTCATATAACCTAGCATCAAATTCCTCAAAATTAAGTGTAATATCACACGTCTTCCCTTATTGACCTAGCATCACCTACTAACCTAGCAACATTGTGTTATTTACACAAAATGAAGGGGCCAAAATGGCTTGGCTTAAGATGTATGTTTATTATAGTTTAATAACCCCTACATGGGTGTGGGTTTATAAGTTTTTGCTTTAGTAGTCCTCTTGTGATGTTTTCAGAAACATTTATGTGTGTGTGTGTATTTAATTCATAGTGTGACTCTAAACATTGTTTGGATTATATATATAAGGATATTTTATGAGAGATGGAGGAGGAGGATGAAGGTGATGGGGATTTAGGTTATGTAGGAAATCTTTCAAAAGGGAGGAAAATATGTTTCCAATCATTTAGAGCACTCATGATTTCCCTTCCAAATGATTGGATGATCCATGGAGAAAGGGAGTTCGTTGAAGGAGCATTGATTGGATATTTTAGTGGTCCAAACCCCCATATTTCCACATTGATTCCCTAGATCAATGTTATAGTCCAAAAATGCCACATCAATGCATCCAAGACATTAACCCATCCATTTGCATCCTTTGTCAAACATATTGTTGAGGTTTCCTTCTAAAAAACCACTTTTTGGATAATGTACGTGTTTTGCTGCATTATTAGCCTGCGTACACACCTGTGTTGCATCCTATTTATCTTGTGTACATATGATCGATGCATGCTAAGTAGCCTGCGTTTACCTCCAAAAGTTGCAAAAAATATAAAATCGCACGGATTTCGGCAGAGTTTACGGGCTATAGAGGGTTTCCTAACCATTTTACCCCTTGTAGCCCATCCCCAAACCGAATAACCATCTTTTTCTCATATAAAAAGAGGGCTTGGGGAGTCATTTAGATATATGAATAAGAGAATAAGAAAACTCTGCCAAAATCCATCCCCTCTCATTGCCCAAGTTTTTCATCTTGCTCTAATTTTTAGCCTCATCTTTCCCCTCCAACCTTTCTCCCTATGCCACCCTTCCTTCTTCCCTTGATGGCATGTTGGTTGTGAGAATTCTATGTGGGATTCATGCACTTGGAGCCACGACAGAGGAGCCCAGACTTGGTATGTAGAGTGGTGTCTGCAAGCAAAGGTTGTAACCTTTCATCTTGTATATGAATAAAAGAGATTATCTTTGTCCCAAAACTTTATGTGTTCATGTTCTTGTCTACTTTATCATTTACATCTATATTTAGGATTTTAAATGATTATTAGATATTGTATATGTTGTTGTATGGTGTTCTTAACCCCTTATAGGTCATCTTTGGGAGGCGATATGTGATCTAAGAGGAAACAACAAGTGGAAGAGGTCTACATCAACCATAAGGATTCAAGGTGCCCTTCTTAACCTTCTCTTCTCTCTCTATCTTATCACTTAGTCTAGATTGTTTTGGGGTAGATTAGAGATAAGTCGGTCTTTTAAGGGAGTTATCACTATGCATATTCCTTAGACCCAGTTTAGGGGGAATTTTCCCGGTAGCAATCGATTCTTCATGGGCAAAGGTAGCAAAAGGAAAGGTTCAAATTTGATGTAGGAGCATCTGACAGTATATTCTAGAATTGACCCAGAGGTCAAAACCATTTACCAAGAGAGTTGGTTCCCTAATTTATTTTGAGTATTTGTAAAAGATATCTCTCAAAGATATCTCGAAGAATTAGTGGTTTGAGGATTGTTAAGTTGTTGCTAAAATTTAGGAACAAATATCATATTTGGAATTTGTTGAGATCACTCAGATATGTTAGTTGTTGTTTGGGCTATCTGAGTGCTCTAAGTTATAATTGGCAAGTATGTAATAGAATAGAGTTTAGAGAGAGGTTGGAGAGTTATATATGCACAGGGTGTGATAAGTGTGGATTTGGAGAGTTTTGTATGCATAGGGTGTGAAGGGAAATTGAATATTAATGAACATTTAGTTTGATTCCAGAGGTTGTTGTCTTAATTTTATATAAGAGGAATTTATGTGTGTAATCTAAACTTAAATTATATTGTGTTTCAAGTGTTTTCCTTCCATTATCCTATAGACAAAATATTCTCGATTTAATTTGGTAATACAAGTAGGTTTGGTACCGTGGAGTGTTAGTATCTCTCCAATAATGAAATTTCCAGGTGTTAAAGGTCGATCGAGGTCCTGGGTCCCTTGTTTCCATAGTGAAGAACCAATGTAATCCGATATATTAAATGTAATTATCAGAAGATCATGAGCGCGGGGATAAATGATCATGTTCGGTGCAATGGAATCACACCTCAAAGACTGTGACAAATTTCATAGATATTATTCGATAGTGGTACACGTTGAATTGTTTGCAACATATCTCACCGAGTGTCTTTTGCCGAATGTTTCTACGCAGAGGTAGTTCCGCATAGTGGTGTTATGCACAGTGAAAACGTCGCGTAGACTTATTTGTGATAGAGCGTCGTTTGGTGATGAAGGTATTGTGCACCTATTTGGGTGGATCTTAGGTCAAATAAGTAGCGCAGAGTGTTAGTTGTTGACAGAGTATTGAAACTCTTTGATCACGCAATAAGAAATAAGGTGGTTATTTCCATCATTTTTGGTGTTAGAGCAGCGTTGTATATAAGGAATCATGCCACCTAGGTGAGGAGGCGGAGATAGGAATGTGGTAACTGATGAGTTACGATACAAGATAAGATGCATCCAGGGAAGGATGGAATCCATGGAGACAACTCAGAGGAGAGAACCTGGCATAGGAGATGTCAATGAGAGTGAAGATACAGGCTCTAATGAAGAAATAGAAGGAGCTCTAGGAGGAGATACAATAGAGGAACAACTAGTAAGAATGGTCACAAAAGTTGAATCCATGCCTAATATGGAAGTGTCCATGTACGAAGGTAATTTAAATGTTGATGAATTACTTGACTAGATAAATTCCATGAATAAGTATTTTGATTATGAAAAGGTAGAAGAGGAGAAGAAGGTGAAGCATGTAGTTACTAGACTAAAGGGACATGTGGCTCTATGGTGGGATGAGTTGCAGGTAGATATAAGAAGAAAAGGAAAAGCTAAGATCAGGAGTTGGGACAGAATGGTGGCAAAATTTAAAGGTAAGTTCATGCCTAAGGATTATCAGTTGAATTTGTTTAGACAATTGCAAAACCTTAAACAAAAAAATATGACAGTAAATGAATACACAGAGGAATTATATAGGTTGAACATTAGAGTTGGTCACATTTAGGAAGATGTTAAGAAGGTTGCTAGATACATAAATGGGTTGAGATATGAAATTCAAGATGAAATCGGCCTTTTGTCCCTAGGAACTGTTGAATATGCATACCAAGCATCTTTGAAGGCAGAAGAGAAGCTGGCCAAAAAGCAGAACCACAGAAATAAAGGAAGGATCCCAACAAGAGGTAGAAGACAACATACCAGAGGAAGATTTCATCCCTCAAAAAAAGAGGTGGGAAGTTTAAGCAGCTAGTCACCAAGAGGAAGAGAATCAAGAGGCATAATATTTTTCCTGAGAGGTCGAGGAAGAGGAAGAGAAATGAGATGTTATACATGTGGTAAAATAAGACACATGTCATGGGACTATCCAAAGAACAAGGTAGCAGGTCATAGAAATGACAATATAGCAGAAGCAAAGGAAGAAGATGTGAAGGTAGTCACACAAGAAGTTCCTGAGGTAGGGGAATAATTGTTGTTGAAAAGAATTCTAATCAAATCAAAGAAGGAAGCTAAAGAACCATCCTAGAGGAAAAGTCTATTCAGGACTGTGTGAAAGTCAGGAGGTAAGTGTTGCAAAGTTGTTATTGATAGTTGTAGCACAAATAATTTGGTTTCCATTGAAATGGTAGAGAAGCCAGGACTGAAAAGGACAGTGCATCCCACTCCCTATAAAGTATCATGGTTTCAAAAAAGACATCAGCTTTTGGTGAATGAGTAGTGTAAGGTGGAAATTCAAATTGGTAGTTACAATGATGGGATATTATGTGACATAATGTGTATGGATGTCTGACATGTTTTGTTGGGAATACCATGGAAGTATGATATAAAATCCATTCATGATGGCAGCAGGAACACTTATGCTCCAGAAAAAGATGTACACAAGCATGTGGTGTTGCCTTTGTAGGATGAAGGAACCAAAGAAGAAGCTAGTCCAAGTGTATTGTTGATAAGTGGGAAGGATTTGCTACAAGAAGTCAATACATTTTTCTTTAATTGGTAAGCCAAAGGTAATACTCACTAATACAAATATGGATGATTTACCTACAAAAGTTAAAGCTATGTTGGATGAGTTTGTTGATATTATAGTTCATGATTTTCCAAATGCATTACCCCCTATAAGGAGTATTAGCCATCATGTTGACTTAATTCAAGGAGCAAGTTTTCCTAATAAAGCAGCCTACAAAATGACTCCACAAGAGAATGAAGAGATTAAAAGGTAGGTACAAGAGTTGTTAGACAAAGGTTTGGTGAAGGAGACTTTGAGTCCATGTGTTGTACCAACAATACTTAGCCCGAAGAAGGATGGAGGATGGCGCATATGCACTGACTCCAAATAAATCAACAAAATCGCCATAAGGTATGGATTTACATTGCCTCACATAGATGATTTGATGGAATGTTTGATTGGTTCAAAATATTTTTCAAAGATTGATTTAAAAAGTGGATCCCATCAAATTAGAATTAGAGAAGGGGATGAATGTAAAACAACTTTCAAAACTAATAGTGGACTGTATGAATGGTTGGTTATGCCTTTTGGGCTCACAAATACTCGAAGTACATTTATGAGGTTAATGAATGAGGTTTTGAAAGAGTTCATTGGAAAGTTTGTGATAGTGTATTTAGATGATATCTGGATATATAGACAGACAAGAGAAGAGCATTTGAAACATCTCAAAATGGTTTTGAGTATTCTACAAAAAAAAAGTTGTTGATAAATATAAAGAAGTGTAGTTTCATGAAGAATGAGTTGGTATATTTGGGATTTGTGATTTCTAAAGATGGACTAAAGATGGATCGAGAAAAAGTGAAAGCAATTCTTAATTGGCATGTTCCAATGAATGTTTTTGAAGTAAGAAGCTTCCACAACCTTGCAAGTTTCTATAGAACATTCATGAAAGGTTTCTACAGTCTTTGTGCGCCCATTATTGAAACCATTAAGGAAAATAACCAGCCATTTAAGTGGATTGTAGCAACAAACATAAATTTTAGATTGCCGAAACAAAAGGTCACTGAACAACCTGTATTAGCACGGCTAGACTTTGAGAAATCTTTTCAGGTTGAGACAGATGCAAGAGGAACTGTTATTGGAGTTGTTTTGAGTCAAGAAGAGTGACCAATTTCTTATTTCAGTGAAAAGTTAAATGAGGTGAAGCAGAAATACTCTTCCTATGACAAAGAATTATATGCCATAGTTCAGGCTCTAAAAAAATGGAGACATTATCTGGTACCTAAAGAATTTATTTTGTACACAGAGAATCATGCTCTGTAGTTTATTAGCAGCCAACCAAAGTTGAATCAGAGGCATGTAAAATGGGTTGAGTTTTTGCAGAATTTTACATTTGTAATTAAACATATCAGTGGTTCATCAAATAAAGTAGTTGATGTCTTAAATAGAATTAATCTAATTCTACAAGAATTTCAAGTGAATGTTGTAGGTTTTGATGAACTAAAGGAGATGTACAAGGATGATGCAAATTTCAAAGAACCATATGCAGCCTGTGAGAACCCAGTCAACATGAATAAAACCCAGTGGTCAAGTTTTATGATTCAAGAAGGTTTTATGTTCAAGAACAATAAGTTGTGCTTACCAAAGTGTTCAATGAGGGAGAATTTGATCAAAGAGAAGCTCAATGGAGGACTATCAAGACATTTTGGACAAGATAAAACTTTTGCTTAGGTAAATACTTTTTATTATTGGCCCGGGATGTAAATTCAAGTGAAGAAGTTTGTGGAGAGGTGTAGAATTTGTCAGCATGCTAAAGGTAGAAGTTAGAATATAGGGTTGTATCAACCACTACCCATTCCAAGCAGGCCATGGGATGTAGTGAGTATGGACTTTGTGTTGGGATTTCCAAGAACACAGAGAGGTAATGATTCTATCTGTGTTGTGGTAGATAGATTTTAAAAAATGGTTTATTTCATTGTTTGTACCAAGACTAGTGATGCGACCGTAAGCACAAGAATAAATGATTGCGTTCGGCGTAGTGGAATCACACCTCAAAGACCACGACAGATTTTATAGATATTACTCGGCGGTGGTCCACGCTTAATTGTTTGCGACATATCTCGATGAGTGTCTTTTGCCAAATGTTTATGCGCAAAGGTAGTTTTGCATAGTCGTGTTTCGCATAGTGAAAATGCGCGTAGAGTTATTTGCAACATAGCACAGTTTGGTGTTGAAGGTATTGTGTGCCTGTTCAGGTGGATCTTAGGACAAATAAGCAACGCAGAGTGTTAGTTGTTGATAGAGTATTGAAACTCTGTGACCGCGCAGTAAGAAAGAAGGTGGTTATTGCTGTCAAAATCTCTCATCTTTAAAGGGGCTTTTACACTTTCATGTTAGAGAATGTTAAAGACAACAATATAGTCTTGAAGGGAGACTCTTAGTTCTGCCTAAACTCGAGGATTGTGCTTAGCCCCATAGTATGATTCCTTTAACTCGGGCTTGGCTTTAAGATATGAGAACTACATCTACGTCAAGATTGTGAGGGTGTTCCTAAGATGTTGATGCATATTTTTATGAATGGAGCACTACCTAAAGAAATCATCGTAGAAAACAATAGAGCGAGGGCTCAAATCATTGACTATGAAAACCTACCTTTTTAGTGTCATTACAGTCATGAACATGGTTGTTTACTAAGGATATGCCCTCAAAGGAAATGAAAGAAGGCTAAAGCTTCTTTTACTAAGGCAAGGGAGGATCGCATATAACCCATAACTCCAGAAGACCCAAGCACATGCATATATACTTGGATCCTAAATAGCCTATCCTCATCCAAAGTTAGTTCCTCTTCCATCATAAGAATGAAGGAAGATTATTGAGAAGATTAGATAGAGGGAAAGTCTCCCATGAATTCTTTGCATCCTGACCATACCTATGATTCCCCTAAGATAGATTTTATGAGATATCTGCATCAAGGGATCGATGTGACACATCTAGGATTAATTCCCTAAGATGGATTTTATGAGAGATCTTTCCCAATTGATGGTGCTTTCCCAATTGATGGTGAATGTGAAATCTTTTCTACTAGCATATAAGGAGGATTAATCACATGTTCCTAGAACTTACCAGCGAATGTCCAAATCTAGTTGTCAACATAAACACAATTTTGCCTCTCGTGACTCCTATCAAGGGTGACGTGGAAATCTAGACCACGTCCATGTCCTTATCCAGTCATGGAGGTTCATCCAACGTGGAGATAAGTATGGTTGAAAACCAAATGGAAATATAGACCACGACCATGTCCTTATCCAGTCATGGAGGTTCATTCAACGTGGAGATAAGTATGGTTGAAAACCAAATGGGAAGGTGCCGATCACGGCCCCCTCCTTCGCCCAGCGCCACGACATGAAGCACGAGACAGATAGGGAATTCATTCCTATACCTTTTTGACTCGGCATGTAAACATATAGTATATTGGGGTTTCCTCAACTCTCTATGGAGTGCTCTTGAGTTTTCAATTGCAATTTTTGGTTAGTATATGGTTTGGACCAAGTTTAAGTTTTATGTCTTGGTTGAGATTATTTTCATTGTGTAAATGGTCAAAGCTAGTTATCTATAGGAGGAAATAATATCTTTCTATATACCATGGGAATATATCTTAGTTTTATTATGTGTAATTTCAATCCAAATTGTTTTTTAGTTTATTGGTGTGAGTATTTTAAGTTTGTTTTTTTTAGAAATTAATAGAAGAGAGTTTTTCCTCATGTACATAAGGGTCAATAACTTGATTAGTAAAGAGATAGGTGTTTTGCTTTTCTTACCTAGATTCAAATCTCAAATGAGATATGTATGAGCTAATTGTTGGACTCTTTGTGAGTTAATAGTTGGTGAATGAATTGTTGAACTATTCATGAGTTATATATTGAAAATTTGTGGTCTCCGCTTGAGCATTTGTGACTTGGTCTTGTGCCCTAAAGAATTTAGTTTACTCTGGGTACCATCCTTTAAATGAGAAGAAGCACCTATAAAGTTTTCTCAAGATATATATATATATATATATATATATATATATATATATATATATATATATATATATATATATATAATGTCATAGATAGATAGATAGATAGATATATGCATTTGTGGCTTAGTCTTGTGCCTTGAAAAATCTAGTTTACCATGGGTACCATCCTCAAAACGAGAGGAAATAGGCATGTACTTCACAATTTTTAGAAGATTATTTCTAAATATTAACAATATCATCCTAGATGTCCCCGAGGTGTAGGACAGTCGGTGACGGAGTGTGTTGTTAAGCCACTCCGTGTTGTTAAAGTCACCGGTTCGAAACCTGCGGGGACAAAAAATCCAACCATGTTAAGGGTTGGTGTGGCTCAGGCCGGGTGCGATCCCCGAGTGATTTTGACGGCTTAGATGCCCCTGAGTCGCGGTTTCTCAAGCCACAGGTTAATCGCGTAGCCAACAGGTCCCGCACAAATAAAGAATCAAATCTCTCAAGATACAAAAAAAAATTAAATACAAAAATAGAATGATCCATATAAATTTTCAATAAATCTAAGATTAAGATAAATCTAAATTATTTTTTAATTTATCAAAAAATATTCATTTTTATTATTATCATTTAAAAATATAATATTAATCAATATATAAACATTACATTTAATCTTTTATAATAATATCATCATATTCATTTGCAATAATCTCATCATATTAAATTATAAAATATGCATCTCATCACTTTTGTTTTAAATATATAGTGACAAAAACCTATATAGTTTTCCATATATATATAATGACAAAAACCTATATATAAACTCACTATGTCAACTTCCAGATAACACCCATATATTCTACCTAATTTTCATGTTTAAATGAAGTCATTGTACCTAGTTATTATAAAATACATAAATGAAGTGATCATACCTATTTATTATAACATTTATGCATCAATTTTTAAAATTGGGGAGTGTTTGTTTATACCTGTGTAAACATGAGTAGAACATATATATAATTTGATTTGATTAATTAGATACAATAATTTATATTAAATTTATATAATTTATATTAAATTTATATTATAGTATTATAATTAAAATTATTATATTTTTAAAAATATATTTATAATAGTATTATATGTTAAAAACAAATTTATAATAGTATTATATGTTAAAAATATTTAAAATATTAATTAAAAATAAATTGAATAATTTATCAATAATAATATCAAATAAAAACATCTCATCATTATAATTTTATTTTTTTATATTTATATTAAAATAAAATGTTGTGAACTAAAAAAATTCCAAAGTATTTATAAAAAATTACGGTTATATTGTAATTTTTGGATTATCAAAACATGATCCTTTCTTTTATTTTTTTCCATATCTAAACGATCTAAATTATCAAAATATAAACATTATTGTTATGACTATTTATTTTGGATTTTAGTGGGATTGAATTTTCTTTACATGAAGAATCGTCATTTACTTATCTTGAAGTTTAGATTTCTTTACTTTCTTTGTTGAATAGAGAGAACCATTCCGTGTATTTACTTATTTTGTAAATATTTTTGCATTTTCTTCACCAATCACATTTTCACTTTTAGAGTTTCCAAATATTTTATCTTTTCTAATGTGGTACGCCATATTTTTAAGTATCTGTTTGTTTTGGAATCGGTTTGTTATCTTTGTTTTAAGCTAAATATTATTTTAAAAGATGTTATTTAATCAAATTAATTTATTTGTATATATTATTATTTTTAATTCTAATTAATCAATAAATTTAAATTTTTGTAATTTATAATTTAATTTTTAGTAGAAATTTTGATTTTTTAAGTTTTTGTTTGTATGTAGTCTTTATTTGTTTTTAGCAAAGATTACAGTAATCAGTTTTTGTTTTTGTTTTTACTTAATATTATTTCAAATAATTTTAATTTATCAAATTAATTAATTAATTTATATATATTATTATAATAATAATAATTCATTTTTAAGGTTATAGTTAAGTTAGACACCTAATTGGTGTATGAGATTTGTTTGTTTATGGGACAAGGGACCTCTTTCGTTCAGCAATTTGATTGGTAAAGTTTATGAAGGTATACATACCTTACCCTCTCTGGATTTGAACTTGTGACTTCTTAAGAGGAAACACATGTTCTTAATCATGTTTTTAATTATTTTTAATAAATTTAAATTTATTAGTAATGATTACTTTTTCAAAGAAATTGCTCTCAATTTTTTGGAAATCATTATTGAAAGTGAAGGTTGGATTTACCTATACTTAATTAGGAGTTATTTCCTTTGAATTGTAAAAATTTATAATGATAGTGCTAGAGGTAAAAGAGGGTTAAGATGAGACTTTTTCTAGGATGAGATAGAGAGTGCAACCATACTTTTCTCATAAATAAAATTCATTAAAATATGATTATTTATGGGTTTCCCAATTTTTTTGGAAACCATTATTAAAAGTGGAGATTAGATCTACCAATACTCAATTAGAAGTTGTTTCTTTTAAATTGTAGGAATTTGTAATGATAGTGCTGGAGATAGTGCTTTTAATAGGTTCAAGAGGAAGCTTTTGTTGAAATGATAGAGAGAGGGTAACCACACTTTCATCATAACCAAATGGAGAAAGGAGAAATTGAAGAACCAAATCCATATACATAATTAATAAATAAATAAATAAATAACTAGAAAAAATAATTTAATTGAATGCTACTTTATAAAAGAAACATGAAATACATCCATAACACTTCATAAACAGATCACAACTACCATAAAGAAAAATCATGTTATAACTATTAAAAATCGAGAATCTCACAAAAATAATCAAAACAACAACTATGAATCATCACACCGGTGTAATAATAACCAAAAAAAAAACTTATTATATCACTAAAACTATAATTAATGTAAAATTTTATAATTATTTAAATTATAATATTAATATCAAAATCATTCAGAAAATTAATGTGAATGTGTATATAAAAAGACCATATTAAGGTATACATATCTATCTGTAAGGAAAATTAATGTGAATGTGTATATACAAAGACAATATTAAGGTATACATATCCATCTGTAAATATCTATACAGATATGTGTCCATCTTATCTCGGTTTTTCATTTATCATTATAACTTTATAGGAGTGAATTAATTTGTAAAGATGAAAATATCTTACTGAATGGACTAAAGAGAGAGGGTGTCATTATCCATCAAAAGGTGACAAAAGATAAATGAAAAGCATACTGACAACTCGTGATTTTTATGAACCCATTTATGTCATAATGAATGTGGAGAAATAGTCTTGGGAAGATGAATTAATGTATAAGATGTGATATATATTGTATTTATTTTTTTTAGAAATGTTTTTTTAATACTTAATTTGAATTAATTCATTTTTTATCATTTAATTAAGAGGTGATATAGTGTATTATATTTAATGATATATATTTATTTAGTTGTTATAACAATATTTATTAAAAATATTATTTTTTAGGTAATTGTATTTTAATGGAGGGAATGTCACTACACGCTTCTAATTAATTAATTTTTTTTTTTAGGAATAATATATCTCACATATTATTTTTAATATACAAACATTTTGTTTTGACAAAGGTAAGCGTTTAATTTTTTTTAGATACATATTTCTATTCTAAAAATGAATGAAAACTATATTTTTCAAATACATATTACATTGATAAGAGTGATATTATATAATTAAAGTATAATTTATTTATGTTCTTTTGGGAAATAATTTTAAATCATTTGTTTTTTCTTTCTTGTTTTTAGCCTCATGCCACTCCACTAAAGAAGTGTCCATGATGACTCACTGTAAATCAAAAGTCGGGATGTTAGGATTCATAGAGGGGACCAATTCCTTATTAAAATCAAAAGTGTCAGATTTGTGAAGTATCTTCATTCCCCCTTGAGCAGCTTCATATACTGCTACAATGCATGAGGAAGAAAGCTCGGTATTCATCTATTCTTCTTTATCCTCCAAGGGATGACAAGGTTCCTCATTCAACACCTTTGG
Source organism: Picea engelmannii (assembly GCA_009831015.1). Lineage (NCBI taxonomy): Eukaryota > Viridiplantae > Streptophyta > Pinopsida > Pinales > Pinaceae > Picea > Picea engelmannii. The sequence goes on from ML777516.1 coordinate 65,999, forward strand.
ACAAACAATGTTCTTCTTCTCTGAAATAGTGGTCTCTTGATTAGTAGCAATGTGATCATATTCATCAGCCAAACACGGTCGTTCACATGCTCACCAACTTTTTGGTTTAGATTAGTGTACTTTGTTCCTTTTTTAGTAGACATGTGTTTGAAGACAAGAATCTTGGATATGCCTCGTGTGTTGCTAGAGCCAGCATTGAAAAGCGATATTATAATCAAGGACCCGAGCTATTTAAAAAAATTCTTGTTATAAGAACATCTTGTCTAATAGACCTTGGCTAATGTTAATCTCAACACATATTCTAGCATATGTGAATAAACCCAGCTTAATCCACTTTATGTAATTACCCAAAGTTAAAACTGATCAATGTAAAAAATGAGGGTAGATTTGAGAGTCAAACCCAAACTAACATTTGTGTTATAGACATAGTGGAAGGATCGAAAGCGAGAAACCATGGGCTAACAAAAAGACTTGCTCGAGCCCAAAATCAGGGACCCTCCTCTAAAACTTGTTTATAATTAACAATGTTTAAAAAAAAACAATAAAGAGACCCTTAAACAAAAGATAAACCTCATATGAATTTGTACAAAGTTGGGCACCTTGCTATGTATTAAGGCGCCTAATGCATCCCAACACTATGCTCAACGAAATCCCACCTGGACATTAGCTTTCAAACCCAGAAGCTTTCCCGCCCATACCCCAATGAAACCAAAGGAAGGATTTTATTTACTAAAGGAAGGACAGGACCTAAGGTGAGCAAAGGTTTCCCCTGTAGGGCCCAAACAACTTCTACCACAGTAACAACCCCAAAGTTTTCTCATCAATACCCTAATGAAACCAACCTCGTAGCTTTCACATTCATACCCCGGAGCTTTCTAATTTGTTCCCTGAAAAACCAACCCCAAATCTTTCCCATTCGTACTCCAATGAAACAAACCCCGAAGCTTTCTCATTCATACCGCGATGAAACCAACCAACATTTTGTCCAAATAAAAAAAAAATCATAAATTATGCTGTAATATAAAAAACCATAAAACTTTATCAAAATTGAAATTACTCAAAAATTATATCCTCCTAAATCTTCTACATAACAATGACCCATCTCAACTATTAAACTACATCCCATCAAACTGCCCAAATACAAACACTACATATAATAAAATAATATATAAATTTTATACCAAATATAATATAATATTTTTATTTTTATTTATTACAAATGGGAAACATTTTAAGTAAGATTAAGACTTGCACTTGAAAATTTAGATGAGGACTTGCACTTGAAAGTCTCGGAATTGATTGAAAGGTTAACATTGTCTTTGCTATCACATGCCATTATTAAGATATAATGTAACTAAGGTCAATATCATCACTAACATAGGGTTTGGATGATTGGTTAAAGCTATGATTTCACAGACACTACATTATTTTATAAATATTGAGAGTTGCTTCCACTTTCACTTATGAATTATAAAATTCTCATATGTTCACACTTATGCTTCCTTCCCACACTCCTAGTGCATCTAGTTTAGTTTGTTTGAGATTGCTTTGTACTCACACTAGTTATAATACCACGTGTCTATATTTTAGTGGTAATAATCCCACGTGTCTTTATTTCAATAATAATATGCCCACGTGTCTTTATCATGTGAGGCTTATCACTCACAGCAGTGCTAAGACCACGTGTCTTTATTGCATAGTCAAATTTCATTAGATTCTTATCTCTTTGTCCTCTTCAAAGTAATTATTTATAACTTAATGTGAGATAAGACAACACATGAACTTTAAATGTTTTTTTTGGGTTGGCCGGCATTCAAACTCTTGTTGTGAGTATTTTCAAATATACCATCATATTAAATATATTAAAATAATTAAATCAATTATAATAACTTCCATCCATCATCTACTTTGTAAGAATCTAATTTAGAATTAATTAAATTTTATAATTTCCATCTCCAAGTTGGATGATACCCATGACTATATACCTACATGTGGATTGGATGATGCCCATGAATATATATACCTACAGGTGGATTATTCTTCATAAGAGAATTAGTCCTTGAACTCCTTGAAATTCTCCAAGTTGCCCACAACCATCAATCATATATTATATTTCAATATAATATGATTGTTGTAATTTGACATCATATCTCCAAATTATTTCCTACACAGTCAGGTTTGAAAGTTCATTGCCACCTTTATACAAGCCTCCTCATTTTGAAAGTTCCTTGTAACCCCGAAGAGTTCCTCTTATTGGGATACTAGGGATCTTATCTTTTCCAAAGTTACTTGCAACCATTATAGAGTTTCTCTTATTATGACATTAGGGATCTTATCTTTTCTAGCTCCATATACAATAAAACATAGTTCCTTGCATTTTAAAGTAGGATCACTATCGTTATATAAAATTAACACACATAGTCTTAGAAGACATTTACCTTTTAAAATATGATCACTATTCTTATATAAAAGTAACACATAGTCTAAAAAGATCGTTATATAAAATTAACACACATAGTCTAAGAAGACATTTACCTTAATCATTATCCTTATATAAAAGTAACACATAGTTTAAGAAGACATAATAGTCAATTTTCTTGACAACAAAAATTGTTGTGATGTTTTCTTTTTTAATACTCTCCCCTTTTAGTCTAAGAAAACACAATAGTCAATTTTCTTGACAACAAAAATTGTTTGTTTTCTTTTTTAATATTCTCCCCTTATTGTGACACTAGGGATCTTATCTTTTCGAGCTCCATATACAATAAAACATATTTCCTTACCTTTTAAAGTAGGATCACTGTCGTTATATAAAATTAACACACATAGTCTAAGAAAACACTTACCTTTTAAAGTATGATCACTATCCTTATAAAAGTAACACACATAGTCTAAGAAAACAAAATAGTCAATTTTCTTGACAACAAAAATTGTCGTGATATTTTATTTTAATGAAATTAAAAAGACAAAAAAAATTATAATTGGAATTTAAATATAAAAAAAAAAAAAAAAAATCTTAATTTAAATTTAAATTTCCACATAAATCATTGCTTACTTGGAATTTGCACACCACTTATCTAGATATCATTACAGTAATTTCTCCAATTACCATTATCTTTAACATTATTTATCTAATTATCATCATTGTTTATTTATTTATTTAAAAATTAACTTATATTTAAAAACTAAAAATTGAAAAGCCTTTTAACATTTAAAAACTATACATGAATTTGTATCTATGGTGTGAAAAACCATTACTCCTATTTCTCAAAAAGTTTTTTGCACCATGTAAACTTAACCATAATGTTTATCTTAAGTGTGAGAGAGTAAACCATATTAAACCACCA
>ML777516.1:70374-89873 GCA_009831015.1 Picea engelmannii
TAATAACACTTATTTCCTTATTTTTCTTAAATTAACTGAAAATTTTGTTTTTATTTTTAAAACTAAAATCGTACAGTTTACACAACCTCTTCGCCCTCTCTAAGCGTTTTTGAAAAGATTGTTTTATATTTTAAACTAAAATCGTACAGTTTACACAACCTCTTCACACTCTCTAAAGAATTTTTCATCGTGATAATTTCAAAAGGAGAGAGTGACACCTTTGACATCACGAGTACAGGTTGATATCACGAGTCTATGTCCATGTTACATCTTTTGGAGTTACAAGTGTTAGAAATATTATTGTTTTAGTAGTCAATCGTTTTACATTTTTTCCTAGATAATTTTTTAATTTATTTTAATTTTATATATATATATATATATATATATATATATATATATATATATATATATATTTATTTATTTTGGTTTAGGGGATGTGCAAAACTCCACTTCCAATCTCGTTAAAAGGATTCAGTTATATTAATATTCATCTTAAAAGTCGCATCTTAGGTATGAGCCTAATAATCTCTATTCAATCTGTAAAAGATATTTAATATCTCGACTATTTTGCAATACATAACGTCGACCTATTCTATTTGAGAAAAATGAGATATCTTTCACTCGATTGGATGGTTTATTGATTACCCACACAGAAGCACCTAGAGTGGAGAATGTATTATGGGAGAATGGCTCGACCTTTCGACTTGGAGAATGTGTTATGGTAGAATGGATCAATACAGCTCAAAAGCACCAAGGAGATCGGAAATACGTTATGGGCTCGACCACCTTTCCTTTCACTCGACCTTCGATCGATTCAACATGTTCGGTAATCGATCGACATGCCCACAGTGATTAATCGTCGAATCGTATTGTTATTGAAATAAATCTAATTCTATATCGGTGTGATTGACCAATCATGAATCAGATCAATCAAGATGTCTTCAAAATTAAAACTGATAAGGAAAAGGAACATCATCTTGAAGGATGTGCTTCTTCATCAAGATTTGTGTTTACTAAAGATTGCTTGGCATGAATGTTCACAGGAGCTTGCTAAGCTTGCTTTGAGACTAAGAACAATCAATTCAGCTTCCAAGGTTGATATTCATTTAGTTTGAGGTAACACGATGCTCATAATTATCTCCTCATAAGAGCAATAGGATGTTCCTTGGGCCCCCAACTTTCCTCTTAGTTCATCCAATAAAATTATTTGCCTTTCAAGGGACTCAAAATGAAGCTTGAGGGCCCTTCTAGTTTCCTTAAGTTCAGTGTAATCTATAGCCTTCTGGAACTTGAGCCAAGAACAAGGGGCAACAAAAGAGAGACTACCAAAAGAGGTTAGACTCGTAATGCATACAACTATGCCTCCCACTGCTATCAAATAGAACCCACATACATCCAAAAATGAATAGACAGAGCCTCTCACCAAGATAATGACCAAAAGAAAGGCTAGGTACTAAGAGTTGAGTATCAAAAGATATGGAAACAAGAGATAATGAAACAAAACCTGGAAATTCGTGAAGACTAATAGGAGAAAAGCTAGGAAACCAAGCAAAGAGAGCACGTGAACACTTAGAGCACCTAATCCAAGTCAAGGCCACCCCTTATGAAGAGCCCGCACTGAGGAAGAAGACAATAGTAGATAGGGCCAAGAAATCAAGTGAATTCCAAAAGATAAAGAACCAAAGCCAAGAAAAACCCAGTGAGGCCTAAGACCACCAAGCTCGTTGCCAACATAACACAAAAACGGTGCCATAAAAATCCCACATTGTTCCATTTCCATACTCTACAATGATTTTTTTAAGTGTCACTTGGAGAAGGAGGGCGTGTGGGAGATAATGAGGGGTCTCATCACTCCCTCCTTCGCTTTAAGTGAATCCACCAACACTAACAAACAAACAACTCTTTTGATTTGTGTGCCATATGTCATGATGTAATATTAGGAAATGGACTCTAATGTGATCTCATTGTTAATGACTAAGGTCCCGATTTTTTGTGTAGTTGCTAGGGACGCTATTCAATTAGCTTCAATATTGTTGCTTCTCAAAACATGATAAAAAATGAGGTGAGAGAAGAAAGAAGTGAGGTGCCTAATTTGGCTTAGTGCCGAGGTGAGTTTGACATCCAAAGAATTGGTTCCCTTGATAAAATGTCTGATGATTATCAATGAGTGTCTGATCACTATCAAGTTTCCAATGTTATGCAATATGGCAATTTTCAATCCCTAATAATAATAAAAATAACACACACTAGAAAAATTATATTAAATAAAAAGGATGAAGTTGAGGCCTACAATAGAGAGGTACAAAAAAGGAAGTATGTCATGGTATTGTTGTTCATAGAGCCTATTAAGTTTCCTCTTAATGAACTAGTTATAAGACCATACAAAACTAAATACAAATCCCAAGAGGACAATGTGCTAAAAGAGCGAACATAAGAGCAACTAGTGCAAAGTTGAGGAAGTAAGCTAAACATATTATATCTGCTATAAGTTTAGAGATGGAGAATTGCTTTCGTTGTTGTGTTATATCCATCACTGTTCTCCTTGGGACCAATTGGTTGGTGTGGATTCCTCTGTTGCATTCCAATTTGAGAAGTGGGGCCAATTGCAGTTGGGTCCAGTGTGGGATTGTGGAGGAGGAGACTGAAGAGAATTCTTCTTACTACCTTGTTGTAGTTGTGGGTGTCGTAAGCCATGCCTCATGCCATCTTTCATAATGATTATGGTTTAAGTGGTGTTTGATGAGGACTATGATATAGGTTGATCATGCCTTTGGTTGTTAATATATAATGCCCCCCCTTTTTTCTTAGTGTCCAAATTGGCTTGTAAATCAACCACAGTGTTGTGCTCTCGAAGGATGTGGAACCATTCCACTATTTTTGAAATTATTACAAGTATATCATATCCTTACCAAAATGGAGGCGAGGTGTATATCCAAAGGAGTGGTGTTTGAATTCATATGCTTGATGATTATACTAGAATCTCCCAGCATTGTTAGTTTTCTAATATGCAGAGAGGTGGACAATTTGAGTCCTTGTAAAAGAGTGTATGCTTCTTCCTTGTTGTTGGGCATGGTTTCAAGGCTCCATTCATAGGTATGGACTGTTGTCCCCCTAGGGATATAGATTGTCCCTCCCGCACCTGCCTCCCTAGTCAATCCCCGATATAAACCATAGACTTCTGCCAAATTATTAGAAAAGATGCCTAGACTCCATGAGCATGCAACTACAAATTTTATTCTAGGGTTATAAATAACCCCCCACACTTGCCACTCCATTATTTTTTAATAATATGTAATTATTTACTTTATTTTTCTATATATAAGGGAGAGTGATATACTTCTTATGACTCATAGTGTTAGTGTCAATTGTCTAACAAAATACGAAACATGTTACTAGTGAGATCCAAATTTGGATGGAAAAAATAACATTTCTCCTCCCTAACCATCCAAACTAAACCCAATTGATAAAATAATATCTTATTATATTGTATTTACAGCTATTAAAATCTCAATTTTAAGTTAAAAAATAATTTATACATAAATAATAATTGTACGATAGAGATGATTCATGAAGCATTGCATGCACCAAAAGCTTTACCAATTTAAAAAATGGTTTTAAAATGCAAATTCATAAATTGAATACATGATCACAACCTTCTTCACTCTAGTATTAACATCATGGACAATATTATTATCATGTTGTATGGGCATTCTTTAACTTATAATCACAAACCATTTTACTATAATAACATTATTATTAAATTTATGATAGAATAAAGTTCCATAGTAACACTAGATTTGTTCTAATTACGTGTATGTTAAAGTATGTTGTGAATAATCTCACATTGATAATAATTGTAAGATAAAGATAATTTATAAGACTTTACTAATTGATAATAGTTGTAAGATAAATATAGTTTATAAAACTTTACTAATATAAAATTGGTTTTTAAATAAAAGTGTATGGAATAATATCATAACATCTTCCCTCATTTTTTACTAATATTTTTAATATTCTTAATGCATTAGTATTGTTGATATCTTTTTTTATTACTAATATTTTCAATGTCATGTTTTCTAGACCTAACCACTCCTTAAAGAAGAGATTATGCAATTTGGTATAAATACAAATCCAATGATTCCCATGTTGTTGAAATAAGGATCCTAGATTTGCATATCTATATTTTTCTAACATTAAACATTGATTGGTTTCTTTGGACTAGAAAGAATACCCAATTCATATGACTTTGTTAATTGCACATAAACGATTGTTCCCATGTTGTTGAAATAAGGATCCTTGGATTTGCATATCTATATTTTTCTAACATTAAACATTGATGGGTTTCTTTGGACTAGAAAGAAGATCCGATTCATATGACTTTGTTAAATGATCAAAAACGATTGTTAGTGACAAAGGCTTTAACCATGGGTTGGTCGGAAAGAAGTCATGAAAATGTTAAAGAAAAGGGCACTATGATCTTCAAGGAACATTTGAATTAAAATGACTTTATCAATCACAATGGAATGTAATTTTCATTTATAAAATGAAAATTTATTAATTATGTAAAACAAATTTAACACAAATGATAAGGTTAGTGATTATTGTGTCTTGTTATATATATTTTATTAAATTTTGTAAATATAAATCCTTAATTAAAAATTAAAAGAGTAAATTGGACTCCAAACTTGTAAAAGGTGGTTAGATTTTGAGTATACCTAGTGTAGATGGTTTTTGTTTATATCTCCCTTATAGTTCCTAGCTCAAAAAAAACAAACACACTATAACCAAATGGAAAAGAAGTATATCAATATAACATAAAACCTTAATCATAAGATATTTTATTGTTTTATTAAGATTTGTAATTACTATGGATATCACATAAATAACAATTACAAGTTAAAATGGGTTTAGAGTGCATAACATCAAAATCAATACTAATGTTAGTAGTAAAGTGAGAGAGGATGTTATCACATCTTCTTGCAAACATGCATCCCATACAAGTCCTTAATCAAAAGAAATATATTAAACCTTGTACCCATTTAATATTGAATCCTTAACCAAAAGAGAAAATCAGGCTCCAAACTTGCAAGAGGTAATTAGACCTCGAGTATAGCTAGTGTAGATGGGCTTTCTTTGTGTCCCCCTCATAGCTCTTGATTCACAAAAAAACAAATTGGCCTTCAACCGATTAGAGGTGTGTTGATGGGCAAATTTGATAGGCCGTCAACTGGAAGAATAAGTCTGGTCTAGGGTTGTCTAAATAACCCAAGCCGTTTGGTGTAACCTATTCTGACGGGTTTAATGGCTCTGTTAGCCAACTAAGGTCCTAAAAAAGGGAAAGGAAATAAACTAACTAGTGCTAAAACTATAATAATATATAAACTTTAATCTGATTATTTGCAAATACATTCAATAGAAATATGAACATGTCATTATGCACAGATTAATTACAGGTTGCAAGTTTTAATGAAAGCCTTACAAAATCAATGTTTTATAATCATTCTCAGAAAGTAGATAAAGAAAGCACATATTTTTTATTATTTTATGATTTATAAAAAAAAAGATTAAAAAGATGTTAATCAAATCATAACCTGGAACAAGTACAGCCTAATGGTCAAAACCAATTTAAACTTTCGTGTTTCACTGATAGACAAACTAATAACATAAATTAAATGGGAATAAATCTAACCTGAAATTAGTTTTTAAACATGTTTGTGCCTCTGTGCGGTCCAAAACTCCAGTTGTCCCACCTGTGAAAGAAATCTGCAGTAGGCTTATACTAATGTTTTCCTGAATAAATTCAAGGTGTGTATCGACAACTAGGATATAAGAACAGAATAGTGGGCACGCATGATCCAATGATCTTATAATTACGAACGATACAGTCAGAAAAATCTTGATGTAAAGTATTCAGTTTTATCTATCAATTAAACATCAAAGTAAAACCCTGATATTAAAATTGATATGATGATCACAGTCATAACATATGGAACAACAAATCACGAACAACATTTAAAACATGAATAAAATGGAACATCATATGTCGTTGGGACTAAAGCTATACAACACATTACTATTCCAAAATAAGAGAGACAAAACATAAATGAGACAACATTCACATTGGTCTAAAGTCGAAATGTTATAAGTTGTTCCATTAAGTTCTGAAGATCATTTGTCCATAATCGGTTCCAAGCGAAGATGTTTTTTACTTACAAACTGAACAATATTTAAAGTGATTTGAAATCACATCCTCTTATCTCATAGGATAGGATAGGTTTTCATAAAATCAAAATATTACAAAAATGGTGGGCTAACAGACCATCATAACAGAGTTGATTGTATTCAAAACTTAATCAAAGTTTTTGCAAAATAGAAAGAAAAGAAACTACTAATTCTCTTTGATGCATAATCGAATTTATTTCTCCCCAGATAATCAACAACATAATTTCATACTTCCTTAAAAGACAAAACAAACTGAATAAATCAGAAAACCATTCACAACCAATTTCTATTTTTTATTTATAAAGAGACTTGGCTACATAATAGAAAGATTTTGTAGGCAATCTTATCTTAGCAAACAAAATCCAATTTCAAACCAATTCAATTTAAAATAAATAACATGAATATAATAAGAGGAAAATTGTTTTACCATTTCAACAATTGACTAAAGATGGATCGAGAAGTTCAGAATTAATTATTTCTTTAACACTGGTTGTGTTTTTTATCACTATGTTCCCTGTCCTCTTAAGGCATTTAGATTTCCTCTCTACTTTTACTCTGAGGTCAAGATTTTCTTGTCTCAGTGATTCACTTTGAGATGTGAGTGTTTTAATTCGAGCTTGAAGGATGGGTATATCATTGCAATACTGTTCGATCCACTGGAAACACACATCACACTATATAGGAGGAACAATATGCTGATGAAGTGTACAGTCAAACATGATTGTATCAACCTTACCTGTTATTTTCCCTTGACCATACCCAATACCAGAGAACCCCTCCTTACCCTTGAGGCACGGTGGCAAATTCGTCACAAAGTCATAGCGTTCAGTAGGACCAAATCTTTGACCATCCGGGTCTTCCAAAGCCAGGAAATCTTCTGTTTCGAAGTCCGAGACCTCATTGACCTCGATCGGGTCGATCGAGCTCAAATGAGAGTCATTTCGATTCCTCATTTTTCTTGAAATAAGACGACCTGCTCGTTTTTTATGAAACCCTAGGTATGTGTTTTTTTGTTTTGTTTGTTTGCAAGATTTTTTGACATCAGGCTTCACAGTGACGTTCTGGCCAGCATCAAATTTAGGCATAGGAGGTTCACTTACCTCCAATTCAACAACCTTTTGCTCATGTGAATATTGAATTGGCATTGCCTCGTCTAGAGGGTTTCTATTAAGAGAGTTTGGTTCAATACTTGGAATGTCAAGTTGTTTTTTAATCAGTGGTTCACCCGATTCAAGGTTTTCTAAAGGAACGATCGTAGAAAAACCATTTCTTGTCAAAAACCCCTCCCAACAGTCGCCCACGGTTTTCAAGTGGTGAATCAACAAAATATTTATCAAGCCATGATGGAACAGACTAGAGTCAACACTCTGTCTCTTATACCTTTTGGACATTTTATACAAGCTTCTCAACAGATAAAAGGGCATGTTTAATTGAAAACCAATGAAATGTATAAGTAGTTGTATATGATAGAGGAAAACTAAACCATAACGACCCTCACAGGTCATGAATTGTTTGAGAATCAACAACAGACCATGCCACCTAGGTTTAACCAAATATATGGGGATACCTTTTTCGCAACAGTTGATTTTCCTGGAGGTCATGAAGAGGCTCCAAGGTACTTCTTCAATTTTTTATTTTTTGAACCATTTATTGTCGGTCGATGGAATCCCTATGGATTCACTCACAAACCCCTCAGTTACCTCTAACTGGGTATCCCCAATTTCGCTCTGCACCCATCGAAAGTCTATGCGAAAGCCTTCGCCACCTAAAGGTTATAACCTTCAAATATTTTAAGGAAGGCATCCCAGCCTTGGCTTTTTAAATCTTCGATTGCATCATCGTGAGACAACAATGCCTGATAGCCATTTGGATCCAAATGAACAACATGAGCCATAACAAGCGTGACTAGAATGTAACAGGGATGACTCAAAACAGTCTTAGGTTTGTATGGTAGGAGCGATAGGAACAAATCCGAATATATCAAAGGAAAAAAACCATAATGAAGCATGTGTACTATCATAGCATAAAAATCGAGGGTTTGATCATAAAGTTTTACCATTCTTGGTAATGAAGACTTGACATACAGAGTCAAAAACCTATACCTGTAATGAAAGGCTCATTAATGCACTATGCCAGCAAGGTGAGTTAAGTACAGAGTACAGTAGTTGCGCATTGATTTCCATGACTACTAGCACGACCCTTGTGTTTGCAAAGGGTTTAAAATATATCAAAACAAAACTCCTCATAATTCAAATGCAAACTATCTAAGCATATAATAATTATATCAAAACCCAAAACATTAAAAAAAAACAGGTCATTCAAATATTAGATTTAGATTGTATATAAGCATGATGACCTTTTAAAAGAATGCATTCTAAGTCATACAAATTATAACACCAAGCTAGGTTTTTTATGTTTGATTCATGCTTGCAGTCATGAATCAACATAAAACAAAACGAAAATGCAAACAATAAAAGATTAATCAAAATATTTTTCAACCCAATAAATATCTCAAAATTTTCGAAAAAGTTTACGAAATCGAGGGGAAGGAAGCGACAGAAAATGCAATTTCTTGTTCAAATAGAAAAATTATGTAGGGTTGTCAACAATGTCGACATACTAGGCGAAGAAGTTATCTCCGCATCACCAGAAAATTCATGTTAGGATAGATCAGAATAATGAAAAATTAAGGAATAGTCGACAACAAGTCAAGGATTCAGATAAAAACTCAGAAAACATAGTCCAACATCATATGTGTTTTCATCAAAATGTACTCTGGTATCATATCTAAATCACAAGAGGAACGATGTTTATGCATCTGCCTCTGATATTGTTGACATAGCCACTGCTGCCAACAGGCATCCATAGCCTCGACAGGGATGTCACTTAACCCACTCTAATACCTCTATCCTGTCCAAAAGTCGTCCATTCATGATAAATAACATCTTTATTCATGGATTAATTTTAAGGGGCATACCTGGTAATTTTCTTGAACCAGGCATTGCTTCGCTGCCAGATGTTAGAAAAACAGGACTGCAGAGCAATAAAATAAAACAAATGCAGAAACAAAACACAGAAGATACACAATACAAGAGAGACACAGATTTACGTGGTTCACCCAGTGTGGGCTACGTCCACCAGAGGAATTGCCAGGTCCTTCCTTTATTATTATCTAGAAAATGAAGGGATACAACCTACAACAAAACTCGTTGTAACTTCCTCTTCTTTCTCTCACAGTCTCCTCTCTCAGAATACAATATTCGCCATCAAAACATAGCCACAAATACATTTCTCTCATAAAAGAGGTTTTCCTTCTAGGGAAAAAAACATAACATAATTTATACCGTTAGATCTGCGACCTTATAATGAACGGTCCAGATTTACAATGAAATTACAATATACTTTTACAAGGCAATTTTTCCTTCGGGGGCCCGCTTGCCCCCAGACCCCCCAGTTAGGGGGATAGCCCCCTCGGACCCCGCAGAGGGGGTACCCCCCCTCTGCACTCCCCCACGTGGAAGAGTGTACATACTTCTGGGGTGTAAATACTTCATGGGGTATAAACACGGCTGAAAGTAAAACACCTCTGAATCAAGAAGATAATTAGGCTCCACAACCAACACCAGCAAGCCTGTTCAGTACCCCAGTGAAGTTTCCTTGGTATCATGGATGCATTTACCCACTACCAGCAGACCTGTTCAATGTCTCGGTGGGTTTACAAACACTTCCCACACCTTGCAATGCTTTCAACTCTGTAGAATTAATTTACAAATTTGCAGAAACTTTTATGATATTCAAGAGAGCGGGGTGATATTGAAAATTTTAGATTTTGAAAACAGAAATTGACCTCATATAATTCATTTGTTTTTTAAATGATCTTTACCATGATCTGAACACTTAGATTCCTCTTACAAAACCATCTCAAGGACAGGAAGGTATAATCGAGTTGTTTTCTTAAAAAATAGGGACAACGTTAAGAGTTTATTAATGATGATCATTATCCTCTCGAGATTTTGAAAAGAAACCAGCAACACTGTTTTGAGTAGGAACTTTCTTCTGCTGATATGAGTTTAGCAATTTACATCATGGTGCTTTGAAAAGTAGTCAATTGTTGCTCTTGGATAAAAATTATGATTTTCCTTCCACAAATGAAATGATGACATAGACATAATTATTCATAAGAAAACCACAAACAAGCAAAATGAAAAGAACCAAAATTAAAAACAAAAAGAAAATTAAAAACAAGATATGTACAAAGAGGTGGATCTGGAACCATCAGGTGAAATATCTTTTGAGAGCTTGGCCATTCACTGGGAAAGTGTCTGGCTGTCCCTCCAAATTGTGTAGGCAGAAAGAGATGGGACCTAATTTTTCATAAATTACGAATGGCCCCACCCACAGATTCCGGAACTTGGTGTGTTCCCCTTTCCCTTCGTGAGCTTTGTCCCACTTGAACACTAAATCTCCGACATCGAAATTCCTGCCAAAAGAAGAATTCGAATCAAACCATTTTTTTACAATTTGTTGATGTTGATCCAATTTCTTCTTAGCTTGTGCTCTTGCTTCCTCCAATTTTAACAAGGCATTAATTCGATTTTCAAGGGGAGGGCATTCCTCCTCTTGAAATTTCTGTGATAATTGTAGAGAAGGAAGCAGAACATGTGGAGGGAGGATTGCTTCTCTTCTGTAGACGATAAAGGAAGGAGAATTACAAACAGGGGATTTTGGTGTCACCCTATCAACCCAAAGTGCATTATATAGTGCGGTGTGCCAGTTCTTATGGTTTTCAGAAACTGTCATCTTAATGATCTTAATTAAATTTTTATTTGTCGATTCTGCTAGACCATTTCCCTGAGGGTAGTAACTGGTAGAATATTTCAATTTAATCCCTTTTTCCAAGGAAAAGACATTTATATCGAGGGATGAAAAGTAGGAAGCGTTATCAAATACCAAACATTCGGGAATGCCAAACCGGGTGATGATGTGAGAGTTGAGGAAAGATACTACCTTATTTGTATTTACCACTTTCAAAGGTGCAGCTTTGAACCATTTGGTAAAATAATCCGTTGTTGTAATGAATATTTGTGCTGCTGTGAAGAAGAAGGATTAATTAGTCCTATAATGTCAAGACCACACTACTGAAAAGGTGAGTCTACAGTAACAGGCTGCAAAGGGAATGCTGCCTTTTTCACCCGTCCAATAGCCTTTTGGCAGATTATGCATTTACGACACAACACATGGGTGTCTTTAAATAATGTGGGCCAGTAGTACCCAACTCTTAACACTTTGTGAGCAGTGGTGTCTCCACCGAAGTGACCACTAGCCTCACTTGCATGAAGTTCATATAGTACTGTCTCTGCTTCATCCTTTTCCAAACAACGCATAAGATCACCATCAAAATTCTTTCGAAATAATACATTATTTATCAACTGGAAAGATGCAGATTTCAACCTTAGTGCTCTTCTGTTCTTAGGGTCAAGATAGCGAGGAGAAGATCCGTATGTCAAGTAAAATTTAATGTTCTCATACCAAGAATTGGCAGCAACTTGTGCACAACTGATTTGATTTTCATTGTGATGATTTACAGTTAAGGTATTAATTTGACTTTCTTGCTCTTTAACTGAATCAACAACTAGTTTACATAGGCCTTGACCTCTAACAATTTGTGCAGGGGTTATTTCGAGGTCATACTCTTGCAAGGATGTCATCCAATTTTTTGTTTTCTCACCCAGTTCTTTTTGTACCAACAAGTTTCTTACAACTGGGTAGGGAACAATAACCTTGGTTCTGGATTTCAACAGGTACGACCGAAAATGTTTCACTGCTTTAAAAAAAACATATGCATGTTGATCCACTGCTTGGTAGTTAAGATCTTCTCCTTTGAAAGCTAATCTCATGAAGGCAATGGGTATCTCATTACTTTCAATGTTTTTCTGTGTTAACACAACAATGTAAGATCGGTCAGAAGAAAAGGTGTAAAGCGTGAAATCTTGTGAAAAATCCGGGCTCATCAAGGAAGGAGCTTCTACTATTTATTTTCTAATGGAGTCAAAATCTTGACTTTATTGTGGTCCCCAATGATAGAGAACATCCTTTTTACTTAAGTTTTGTAATGGTCTCACCTTTTCTGAAAAACTTGGGACAAATCTTCTGACGAAATTAATCTTGCCTAAAAATGATTGCATGGATTTTTTGGAAGAAGGAGAGGAGAGTTTAGCAATAGCTTGGGTTCTTTTGGGATCGATAATAATTCCGTCTTTGGACACTATAAACCTAAGTAGTTTTCCTTGCTCTACCGCAAAGATTTATTTCTTAGGGTTGAGATATATGCCATACTTGCGGCATCATTCTAGGACAACCCTAAGGTGAGACAAGTGATCTTTCTTGTTTTTAGAGAAAATGGTAACGTCATCAAGATAGACCACCACTAATTGATTTATGAGACCATGAAAAGAAATGTCCATTGCTCTCTGGAAAGTGGCCCCGACATTTATAAGTCCAAAAGGCATTTTCATGTAGACATAAGTGCCCCATGGGGTATGAAAAGTGGTTTTAAGCTGGTCCGAGGGAGACATGAGGACCTGGTTGTATCCTAAAAAACCATCTAACAGAGAAAGTATTTCAGAACCAGACACCTGTTGAAGAATTTGTTCCATTAGAGGAACGAGATAACTATCTTTATCAAATGCTTGGTTCAAGTTACGAAAGTCGACACAAAGTCGAATTTCACCACTTTTCTTCCTTACAGGAACTAGATTAGAAACCCATTGTGTGTGTCTCACCGGGAAAATTATCTTTGCATTTGGTAATTTATTCAGTTCTTTCTTGACAGTGGGTTCTAATTTGGGGTGCATCTTTCTTAATTTATGTTGAAAAGGTTGAGTTTGTGGTTTCATGGGGATGACATGTTGTATTATATTAGGATCAAATGTTTTCAAAATCATCACACGTCTAGGAAAAAACATCTTTGAATTCTTTAAACAAATTTATAAAAGCAGATCGTTCTTGCTCAGAGCATCTCGTTCCCAAATTAATATTTTGGGGATTTTCCTTAGTCCCTAAATTTACCGTCTCATAAGTCAAAGAAGAATTGTTCATTTTACAATTAACTGACCCTCTAAATTTATCATGCAAGTCATAAAACCTCTCTAGTCTTACAACAGATCTAGGAATAGATTTTACCAGATCAGATGTTGATTCAGGAGATCTAGGATCTGATATTACTGTGAAGTTGCAGAGGTTTTCATTGTGAGTGCCTTCGTCAATGACTGCACCTTGGAAGGTGTCCTCCATATGCAAGAAGTTAATGATTTGTTGATCATCGTCGAACACTCTCCAATTGGTAATGTTATCCGGGATTGATGGCCTGGACAACAATTCAATCAAAAATGCATCAGGAGAAAGACCTTATGCGGGTAATAGTTTAGAAGCGACATTAGCCAATAAATCAGCCTCTGAATTACTTAGTCTAGGAATGGAATTTATGTTAAATGCTGAAATTTTTTGCATTAAACTCCATACCTCAGTTTGGTAACTTTTTAGATGTGGTGATAGGAAATGCATGGAATTTCTTACCTTCCTAACCACAATTTCTAAATCACCGAATACCATTAAATTCCGTACGTCCATATCCAAAGCTTTCCTAAGCCCTTGTAAAAGTGCTTCATATTTGGTGGTGTTATTAGTGCAATCAAACTCTAATCGACAAACAATGAAAGTCTTATTACATACGGGGTCTATGAGTACACATCCTATGCCTTCTCCTTCTTTGGATTTGGATTCATCAAAGTACAATGACCAGATCTGAGCTTCATTAGCAGTGTTTTGCACACTTGGAAAAGTTGATGACTGAGTATAGGTCATAACTTCTTATTGTTGTCCTGGATTAATGATAGCAGAAATTTTGGTCATGAAGTTACCAAAGAAGGTATTCATTCCCTGCATTTCAAATGAATTAGTAGATGCGGTAAAAGGTCTGTTTGCATCATTTAGATCCATCACGGTGTGCTTGAGATAGCATTCATGATTTATCCTAATTTTATTGGGCTATCCATTTTCTGGCAGCCACAAATGAGACCAATCTGTGGAAAAGTAACCATGCAGTTGTTCGGACCAGTCCCTACTTAAAACCAAACCATAGACTTCAAGGATGTCAACAAAAATGATGCCAATAATTTGGTGAACCTTAGGATTAGAAGATAACCTAACCAGAACATTCTTAAGTTCACCGATTACCTTGACGTTTGTCCGATCAAGCCGGATGATTTTGAGATTAGAAGGTTGAAATTCTACGTTAATTTTTTGACAAACAGGTAAATGCATCACATTTGATGATGTGTCGGAATCTACCATGCAATTATGTACATTCATATTAAAAATTTCAAAGGTTAATAAGAAAGGCGAGACATTTTTATGAGTGTTAACAACAGAATTCTGCTGATTTTTTGTCGTTGTCCCTAAAACAGTTTTATCTACATTTGATACAACTTTTTCAGCTAAATCCCTTTTATCTGGAGGTTCAAATGTTGTTTTAGTTGGTATCTTTTTGGTTGTTTTAGAACCAATTTTTGCAGTTTTCTTGCTGCTATGATCATTGTTCTTACTGTTTTCTGCTATACTTTGAAGCATTTTCTGCAAAATAAGAGGAAATTTCAGCAACTCGAAAACAAAAATATTAGCCCTCAATTTTTTTCAATCTTCAATTAAATCATATTCTAAAACAGGGGTTGCTAAACTTTGTTTAATTTCAGCTTGCTTCAACTATTTTGGAAGCACATTATTACTCATTTCAGAAGAAGGTTTGTTCTTTGTTTTGCTTCTTGTGTTGTAGGGGTGGATAGTTTCAAAATTTTCTTGGAAAATACTGTCAGAGAAGTGACCGAAGATATTGGGGGATGAATCTTCTCCTTCTGGTACTTCTTCCTTAGCTACATCTTCAGAACTTTCAAGAGGGGAAGAAGCAGGATTATCATGTGCTTCTAGAATGATTTGCAAAGCGTACTGTAAGCTTTCGAAATTGAGACCTTCAATGGTCAAATTTGGTCGATTGGGAGAAAAAAGTTTTCTGAATGGAGGTTTAAAACTTCCTTTGCTTGAGGATGCCTCCTCGGCTGATCTCTTCAAGTCCACGACCTAATTTGATAGTTTTTGGAAAGCTTTCTACAAGCTTTCTAAGTCTAATTTTTCAGGTTGACTTTTGGTTTGAGGAGGCCTAGTAAGGATTTCTATTTTCTTTTTAGAGGATGAAGTTGTTTCAGCTTCACTATTGAGATTGTCTTTTAAGCTTAATATATCCTTTTCAATTTGTCTTGCCTCCTCAAAGGATTCCAACAGTGTTCTCTTCTTAAGACCTTTTGATCCAAATAACTATGTTATTATGTAGATCTTTAGTGTAATATGCGACAATTAAACTTTCAGCAGGCATTGAATCTGCGAGAATTCGATTCTTTAACGTAAGAAATATCTGGTTAAAATATTTTACTTTATTCTTAGGATTAATTTTTAGGCTGGAGAGCTCCATAACCAAGACTTCAGGATATTTTTCATCTCCAAACTTCTCTAAGAAACAGGTTTCAAACTTGTCCCAAGAAACAATGGTTTGGGGTTGTTGGGCGAAATACCACGTGGAGGCATTTCCCTCAAATGTATAAGGAAAGAGTCTGCATACTACATATTCATGCTCTAGACTTCAGAGTCTAATGGCCAATATAAACTTTTTTATGTGATCATCAACAAATTGTTTAAAATCTGGACCGAATTTAGGCAACCATTTCTCCAGGTGTTTCGACAGTAGATGTTGTGGTCCAGGTACAGCTACGACATTTTGATCAAGCCAAGGTCTAGCAGGATTGTTTTGGTTTTCCATGGGTGTTGGTGGTGGTGAAGGTTGAGATGATTTAGATGAGGAACTGCCTTCGTCAAATGACTCTCCTCCTGAAGAGGATGGAGATGAACCAGGTGGGGAAGGTGGGATACCAGACCCTCCTACTCCAAGAGTAGGTGTTTTGGTAGGATCGGTGGTATTATCTCATAATGGATTTGAGAGTATACCATTTCCTTCAAGTTGTTCTCAGATATCTGATAAATCTAAGGGTTGATTAAGTGGCCTTCCAAGTTGTCTGATACGGGCCAAGGCACTATGTGTCCTTATGAGTGACTGATGATCAATTTCTTGGGCGTCAGCCCCTTGAGGAGCTGGTGTTACTGGTTCAACGGGAAACTTAGGATTATCGTTTGAGGTAGTTGTTGTTTCAAGTGTAACTTTGTTATCTGAGCGACTATGCATTACGACAGGGAAGCAAGTGTGTGGGGGAGGAGTCTTGCGACCTCCACGTGTCATCAATTGAATTCAGGCCCTCCTAGCGCCATTTGTTGATGGGCAAATTTGACAGGCTTTCAACTGGAAGAATAAGTTCGGTCTGGGGTTGTCTAAATAACCCAAGTCGTTTGGCGTAACCTATTCTGACAGGTTTAATGGCTCTGTTAGCCAACTAAGGTCCTAAAAAAGGGAAAGGAAATAAACTAACTAGTGCTAAAACTATAATAATATATAAACTTTAATCTGATTATTTACAAATACATTCAACAGAAATATGAACATGCCATTATGCACAGATTAATTACAGGTTGCAAGTTTTAATGAAAGCCTTGCAAAATCAATGTTTTATAATCATTCTTAGAAAGCAGATAAAGAAAGCACATATTTTTTATTATTTTCTGATTTATAAAAAAAACTTAAAAAGATGTTAATCAAATCATAACCTGAAACAAGGACAGCCTAATGGTCAAAACCAATTTAAAATTTCTTGTTTCACTGATAGACAAACTAATAACAGAAATTAAATGGGAATAAATCTAACTTGAAATTAGTTTTTAAACATGTATGTGCCTCAGTGTGGTCAAGAACTCCAACTGTCCCGCTTGTGAAAGAAATCTGTAGTAGGCTTATACTAAAGTTATCCTGAATAAATTCAAGGTGTGTATTGACAGCTAGGATATAAGAACAGAATAGTGGGCACGTATGATCCAATGATCTTATAATTACAAACGATTATAGTCAGAAAAAATTTGATGTAAAGCACTCAGTTTTATCTATCAATTAAACATCAAAGTAAAATTTTGATATTAAAATTGATATGATGATCACAGTCATAACATATGGAACAAGA
Source organism: Picea engelmannii (assembly GCA_009831015.1). Lineage (NCBI taxonomy): Eukaryota > Viridiplantae > Streptophyta > Pinopsida > Pinales > Pinaceae > Picea > Picea engelmannii. Next base: position 87,765 of record ML777516.1, read on the forward strand.
AATCACGAACAACATTTAAAACATGAATAAAATGGAACATCATATGTCGTTGGGACTAAAGCTATACAACACATTACTATTCCAAAATAAGAGAGACAAAACATAAATGAGACATCATTCACATTGGTCTAAAGCCGAAATGCTATAAGTTGTTCCATTAAGTTCTGAAGATCATTTGTCCATAATCGGTTCCAGGCGAAGATGTCTTTTACTTAAAAAATGAATAGTATTTAAAGTGATTTGAAATCACATCCTCCTATCTCATATGATAGGATAGGATTTCATAAAATCAAAATATGACAACAATAGTGGGCTGACAACCCATCATAACAGAGTTGATTGTATTCAAAACTTAATCAAAGTTTTTGCAAAACATAAAGAAAAGAAACTACTAATTCTCTTAGATGCATAATCAAATTTGTTTCTCCCCAGATAATCAGCAACATAATTTCATACTTCCTGAAAAGACAAAACAAACTTAATAAATTAGAAAACCATTCACAACCAATTTCTACTTTTTATTTACAAAGAGACTTGGCTACATAATCAAAAGATTATGTATCCAGTCTTATCTTAGCAAACAAAATCCAATTTCAAACCGATTCAATTTAAAATAAATAACATGAATATAATAAGAGGAAAATTGTTTTACCATTTCAACAATTGACTAAAGATGGATCGGGAAGTTCAGAATTAATTATTTCTTTAACTTTGGTTGCATTTTTTATCTCTATGTTCCCTGTCCTATTAAGGCCTTTAGATTTCCTCTCTGCATTTACTTTGAGGTTGATATTTTATTGTCTCAATGATTCACTTTGAGTTGTGAGTGTTTTAATCCGAGCCTGAAGGATGGGTATATCAGTGTAATATCGTTCGACCGAGTGGAAACAAACATCACACTGTATAGGAGGAATGATATGTTGATGTAGTGTACAGTCAAACATTGTTGTATTAACCTTACCTGTTATTTTCCCTTGACCATGCCCAATACCAGAGAACCCCTCCTTACCCTTGAGGCATGGTGGCAAATTCATCACAAAGTCATAGGGTTCAGTAGTTCCAAATCTTTGACCATCCAGGTCTTCCAAAGCTAGGAAATTTTCTATTTCGGAGTCTGAGACCTCATTGACCTCGATTGGGCCGATCAAGCTCAAATGATCATCGTTTCGATTCCTCAATTTTCTTGAAATAAGACGACCTACTCTTTTGTTCTGAAACCCTAGGGATGTTCTTTTTTGTTTTTTTTGTTTGTAAGATTTTTTAACATCGAGCTTCACAGTGACATTTTGACCAACATCAAATTTAGGCATAGGAGGTTCACTTACCTCCAATTCAACAACCTTTTGCTCATGTGAAGACTGACTTGGCATTACCTCATCTAGAGGGTTTCTATTAAGAGAGTTTGGTTCAATGCTTGGAATGTCAAGTTATTTTTTAATCAGTGGCTCAACCGATTCAGGGTTTTCTACAGGAACGGTTGTAACAAAACCATTTCTTGTCAAAAACCCCTCCCAAAAGTCATCCACGATTGTCAAGTGGTGAATCAACAGAATCTTTATCAAGCCATGATGGAATAGACTAGAGTCAACACTTTGTCTCTTATACCTTTTGGACATTTTTGTATAGGCTTCTCAACAGATAAAAATGCACGTTTAATTGAAAACCAATGAAATGCATAAGTAGTCGTATATGTTAGAGGAAAACTAAACCATAACGACCCTCACAGGTCATGAATTGTTTGAGAATCAACAACGGGCCATGCCTCCTAGGTTTAACCAAAGAGATGGGGATACCTTTTTCGCAGCAATTGATTTTCCTGGAGTTCATGAAGAGGCTCCAAGGTACTTCTTCAATTTTTGAGTTTTTGAACCATTTCTCTCCAGTGGATGGAATCCTTATGGCTTCACTCACTAACCATGCACCAACCTCAACAAAAGGCCCTCATCAATTTCATCATCCAAATCTCATTTGTACCTCTGTAATAGACCTGGTGTATATCATCACATTCCTGCAAACCTTCCTTAACAAAAGACTAGCATTTTCATCAAACTTGTTTTTAGTCTCACATGCCTAGTTTTGGATTAGTCAACAACCCTGACTTGAAGTAAT
>ML777516.1:97375-111934 GCA_009831015.1 Picea engelmannii
AAAATTTGTCTTCAACCTACAAAGAGGTGGTTAAAATATGACCAAATGGAAAAGGAGGAATGTATAAATGTAAAAGAAAACATCAATCACAAGGAATCTTATTGCGGTATCAAGATTTACAATTATCATGGATATCATGTAAATAAGAATTGCAAGATAAAGGGGGTTTATAGTGTATAACATCAAAAAATTAGTAATGTTAGTAGCTAAGTGAGGGAGGAAGCTATCACATCATCTTGCAAACTTACATCCCATACGAGTCCTTAACTAGAAGAGAGGCATCGAATCTTATACATGTAAATATGAACCCTTAACCAAACTCAACACATGCTAGACTATGAATCCTTAACCAAAAGAGAAAATGGGGCTCTAAACTTGCATGAGGTGGTTATACCTTGAGAATGCCTAGTGCAATATAGGCTTTGTTTGTATCCCCCTCGTAGCTCCTAGCCTACAAAAGAGAAATTTGGTCTTCAACTTACAAGAGGTGGCCAAAATATGACCAACTAAAAAAGAAGATGGTATCAATCTAAAACAAAACCCCAATCATAGGATATCTTATTGTGGTATTAATATTCACAAATATCATGGGTATCATATAAATGAAAATTACAAGTTAAAAGGACTTTAAAGCACATTGTTGAATTATATAGCTTTGGAAGTTATTTTCTCTATTGTAACTAACCATGTAAATAAAGTTTTGATATAGTGTTAACTTTATGTCAAGCATCAAACACATGACAAGTGTCAACCTTATGCCAAGACAACCATATTCCATGTGTCAACCTCATAACACCTTTAAGAGGGCTTCTTAGGGTGGTTGTAGTGGCTAGCTTAGGGAGGTTTCTTAAGAGGGTTGCTTAGGGTGGTTGGAGTGGCCAACTTAGGGGGGCTTCTTAGGGTGGTGGTCTGACAGTTGTTATATAGCTGTCATACAATCCTAAGACAACAATTTAGGGCATCCTCTAGAAGAGACAAAAGAAGTGACCTTTGGGAGCATTAGGAGGTGGCTCTTGGGAGCTTTAGGAGGTGGCTCTTGGGAACATTAGAAGGTGACTCTTAGAAGCCAAAGGAGGGAAGTTATGAAAAATTCTTTACAGCTATCATACATTCTTAGGGGGATGCTTAGGGAAGCCAAACCAACCTATAAAAAGGGGCATTCACTTAACATTTATATACCTTTGTTTTGTTGGAGTCTTTTTTTGAGGCAAGACATCTATTTGATGAAGTATTTTGCTGGTATATGGTTGATATTTACTAGAATCTTCTGTTGGTATATGGTTGCTAGTTGTTGGAGTGTTCTGTTGGTATATGGAAGCTAGTTTTTGAAGTATATTGTTGATACAAACACTCTATTCTTGTTGAAGTCTTTTGTTGTTCCTTGATGATATAAGGTTGCTACAAATATTGTATTAAAGATTCCATAAGTATGATACAACAAGAAGGAAAGTTAGTTATATTTTGGTGATTTTTTCAAGCTGTTACTGTAAGTGTTAGTTCAATTATTTGTGAAGTTTGTAAGTGCTGAAATAGAGATATTGTTTCATCCCTCTGAGTCCTAGTTAGTTACTCTAAAGTCTTGTACTAGTATTGTACTTTGTTGAAGAATCTAAAGAGAAGTTTTGGTTGGGTTTTCTACCCCAAGAGGGTTTCCGAGGGTATACTTTTGTTCTCTCTGTGATTGTCTCACTTTCAATGATACTCATATATGTAAGATGTATTGGTATGTTGGTTGTATGTTGTAAATTTTTAAATTTACCTACATGCATCAGTTTTTCAACATGGTATCAGAGCTTCCTTGAAAGAATCCATTTCTATAGAGAGTTATTAGATTTGTGAAGGAGACTATGGTATTTCATTTTTTTGAATGAAGTCAAAAACAAGGACATGATGATTTCAATCACTAAGCTTGATGAGAAACTTGAGGGATCTGATAACTTCAGAGCATGGAAGTACAGAATATCCCTTGTTCTGGAAGAAAATGACTTATCAGATTATGTTATGGAAGAGATTGTAGAACCTGAGGAAGAAGAAGATAAAGGTAAGTACATGAAGAATCTGATAAGGGCAAAGAGAATAATTGTAGATTTTATAAAAGACTATTTTATTCCTCATGTATCATCCTTGAAGACTCCCAAAAATATGTTTGATTCTCTATATCGTCTATATGAAGGAAGGAACATAAATAGGAAGATAGCTTTGAGGATTCAACTCAAAAATGTAAAGATGCAGAAGTTTGAGTCTATTCATGCCTTCTTTACAATAATTTCTCAGATTAATGAACAAATTATAGTTATCGATGACTCAGTTGAAGAAGTTGAGTTAGTAATTATTGCTTTGAATGGACTTCCGAATTCACATGACTCTTTCATAAGAGGAATCTGTTCAAGAAGTAAGTTAACAAAGTTTAGCAGGTTGTGGGAAGATTGTGTCCAAGAAGAAGCAAGACTGGAAGCAAGAGAAGAAAAGCTAAGTGGTGATGAAGATCAAGATCTTGCAACTCATTTTAGGAAAGGAAAGAAAAAGAGGGAAAATCATCCTCCACAAAAGAAGTTTCAAAAATTTGAGAAAGGTAAGAGAGACTATTCTAAACTTAAATGTTTCTTTTGTGAAAATCTTGGACATCTTGCCAAATATTGTCGTCTCATAAAAGAGGTCAAAGAAAGGAGGAAAAACAAAAGACATCATGCTCATATTGTTGAAGATGATGAACCTGTTTTCAAGAGAGAGAGAAAGTAAGATTCAGATGAAGAGTATGTTTTGGTGGCAACTCTTACTAATTCAGTAAATTATGATGATGAAACATGGCTTGTGGATAGTGGTGCCTCCAGGCACATGATTGGTTTTAAAGACTCTCTTTCAAATCTGACTAAGAAAGATTCTTCTCATCATGTGAGACTGGGTGATAACTCTTCCTATCCTATAAAGGGAATAGGGAATGCTTTTTAAAACTTAGATTTAGGAAAACATTTGAAAATGGAATTTTTTTTATATGTATCTGGTCTACAACAGAACCTCCTATCTATTTCAAGATTGGAAGAGAAAGTATTCCAAGTAGCTTTTGTCAATGACCAAGTTCTTATGTGGCCGAGAGGAAAGAATATTTATGATGCTATTATAATTGGTATACATGAAGATGGGTTATACAAGTTAAAAGGAAAGACAGATCAAGCCTTAGTACACAGTACTATAAACCCATGTGAAATATGTCATAGAAGGTTCGCTCATATTCACTATAAATCCTTGCCAGTTATCAACAAGATGGTGAAAGGCCTTCCAGAAATTCAAGTGTTCCACGATGGTGTGTGCAAAGGATGTGAAAAATCCTTTTCCAAGTAGTGACAACAAAGAAAAAGGAGTTCTGGATCTAATTCATTCAAATTTGTGTGGACCTATGTCAACCACTTGACTCAGTGGGTATGTTTACTATGCTTCTTTTATTGATGAATTTTCTCGCAAAACTTGGATTTATTTCTTAAAGAATAAAGATGCAGTCTTTAGTAAGTTTAAGGAATTTAATGCTTTTGTTGAAAAAAATTCTGAGAGAAAAATAAAGTTTTTAAAATCCGATAACAGAGGAGAATTCACATCTAGTGAATTCAAGGAATTCTGTAGAGAAGTTGGGATTAAGAGGGAGATTTCTACTCCATAAAATCCTCATGAAAATGGTGTTGCAGAAAGAAAGAACCGATCAGTTATGGAAGCAGTTAAAACCACGATTCATGATCAAGACTTATCAATGTACCTTTGGGCAGAAACAACAAGTACTGTTGTATACATACGGAACAAAAGTCCTTATAAATTTCTTGAAAATAAAACTACAGAAGAAGTGTTTTCTAGAAAAGTTCTAAAGGTTAGTCACCTAAGGATATTTGGTTGTCTAGTGTATATTCATATTCCCAAGGAAAAAAGGAAAAAGTTGGATCCTTCAGGTAAGACGGGTATATTTTTCGGATACAACGAAACATCAAAGGAATATAGAGTATATGTCCCTGGATACAAAAATATTGAGATCAACATACATGTTATCTTTGATGAAGATGCAACTTTCTGCGAATAAAAAAGAAATCATGTAGATGAGGTACATGATGAGGAACCTACAACTTCTAAACTACCAGATACATAAGAAGAATAACATGTTCCTGAGAATCATGATATGATGGAGCCTTAGAAACATGTTGATTCACCCACAGAAGTGATTACATATCAGAGAAAACTAGGCTGGGCTCATGAACTCATTTAAGATGCAGAAACATATGGTGCCCCAAATAAGACTTGTTATTGCACAATTTGTAATGGCCCAAAAGCCCAAGGCAAGTGGATACAAAATTGGCATAACTGGGAATAACCTATCACTGTCACCTTAATAGGAGATCCCTTTCTATTTAGGAGTATGCCAAGACTACCCTAGGGGAGACATCCCTGGTGACCTGGGGGGTTTGAGAAGGCTAAGTAAAGTAATCACAAAGAAATCCTTCCCCTCTCACAGATCACTCAAATCAAGTTTTCTTTATTGTTTTGTAAAGATGAAGCAAATAGATAATATTGTGTACCTTCCCAGAACAAGACAACAAGGAAAAAAGGGGCACTTTCCAAGTACCAAAATGATTGTTAGTGCTTCATAAGACAATAAGCCTTCATAAATTAAGCTAGATGATATGAATTTGCATAAATGCAACAATTTATAACAACAATTAATATCTTATAACAACCACAATATTTATGCCTTGAAATTGCTTGAAAAAAGACAAGAAAAAGTAACTTTGACTAGGCAAATTGATAATAAATTGTCACAAGCAAAGTTGGCAATGTTTAGCTAGCTTTTAATATCAATTTTGTGGAGAATTTGTTGTATTTATATGGATGTAGCAATCTTTTACAACAACAACAAATTCTAGTGGTCAAAAGTGCAAGAAAACGGAATACAAAGTTAGCACTTACCTAGCAGATTGACTACCAATTATCACAATTGAGTTTTGAATGGCTTTAGTGCAAGTTATGTAGGCAAGTGTATAAAATCAATGTATGTGTGTATTGTTGTAGAAATTTTTTACTACAACAACAAGTTAGCTTGGGAGTTAGTCTAGTTTAGGGTTAGAAAATGTTAGTTAAATCTTCAAGGATAAAAGTGTGAGTGTTTGTTTGATCAATCAACACTTGTATATGGTAGTCTAGTGCCTTTCTAGGGTAAATGGAGTCACTAATGGCAGCAACAAATCTTAGAGGAAATATAGCAATGATAATGATATGTCAAATGGATGGAGAGGATAAGGAAGGTGTTGGTATCCCAAGGACTCAAAAATCCACTTCCAAGATATAATTGCTAGAAAGTAACAAAGGTCAGGCCCTAGCGATTTCTCCTTTCCTTGAACAAATTGTAATAAAATATGCAATTGGGCATGGAAATAGGGTTACTAGAGTGCTACAATAGTAGGGCTCTAGTATCTACTTTCAATATAGGTGACTTTCAAGAAATTTTAGCACATGGAAGACTATAGGGAAAAAGATAATAACATATGTCTTTCCCCCAAGGTTTCAAGCAAGTAATTTCATAATCTTAGACATGAAACAAGTAAAATTAACCATAAGCATTCATTCACAATAAAGAAATGCATATTTTCCACTTACTTCACCAAGAATAATCAAGAAAAAAACCTAGTTGAAGATCCTCCACATGAAAATTGCCAAAGTACACTAATAAATGCCTCCTCCAAGAAGTGTGTGCCACTAATATCAGCCAAGAAACCTTAAAGAAGGATGAATTTTAGACCACCACTTGTGTGATGAGTGAATGATGAAAACATATAAGAGTTTTATCTCTTATTTATACAATATCAATGACCTTTAATTATCTTTTAGGTCATAAAAGGCCGACATGGCTAGTTTACATCAAAAATCTAGTTTTTACATAAAATCAATAATTAAAACCCTAATTTAACTTTAAGGATGATGTCATGCCCCTYTAGGTTGACATTAGACCCCCATCTTGGAACGTTAKGCCTCAAATGAAAAACATTGGGCCTCCAGAGGCATCAAATGATGCCACATGTGCCAACTAGCACCAAACCRACCTCATAAATGCCAAACCCTAACTGGATGACGTCAAGGGTTAGCATGGTGATGTCAGGGGCCTTCAAGGGCCAATGTCATGGTGGAAGGGAAAGACCACCCTGGTTCTAGGCCTACCAAAGTGTCTCAGAGAAAACATCCTTMTTTCTTCCTAGTGCCATCCTCTRGTGTCTCTTTGCCCCATGTTGGGGTCACATCATCCATCTGGTGGGATTTTAGCCCCATGGAGATCCAAGCTAATAATATCCCTATATGTACCTGTCCACCGGGCATGGTMTTGTAGCAACATCCAATAATCAAATTACCCAAACATGTGCATCAAACCCCCCTTTGCTCAGACAAATGCTCAATGAAGTTATGCAGTTTAACAAGTCAGGTTTGGAGAGGGTCTCAGGATGTCCTATTGGGATAATTCTCCTCAAGTTTGGGGTGTTTCTTAGGTGAAGACCAATCTAGGTCATGTAAATTTGTGAGATGGTGTAGAGGAATTGTTTGAGAAAAGGGTGCAGTGATAACAGGGAAATTTAGGTCTTGCATGTGGGTGCCTTTGTAGAGGGAGAGTTGCACCTTGTCATGGATTTCAATTGATGCAGGAGCATCTCCCACATCAAGCGAGCCAGCGCAGAGACAATCAGACAGTTGGACAAGCGCCAACACAAGTTTTGAAAACACCTTGAAGTTGTTGCGCGATCTTAAATGAGCCATTAAGATGAGACACACTTGTATATTGTAATGAACCTTGAGAGGATTGCTCTCATCCTTAATAGATAGATGACATTTAAAGTAGTTAATGCAGGTAGATAGAAATTTAATTCTAGATTAGACTGTTCGAGAGCGCAAGAGGGAAATGGGATATAGACACCCTCATTGTGCATTTGTATTATTATTGAAGCAGGAAGAGCATAGAAGAGAAGCAGAGAACTGTGGAAGAACACCCATGTACATAGCTTGAATTAATAGAAGAGGTTGATTCAAATCCATGGTTTTGTGTTTTGTTCTCTGTGTATGTATGTTGAATGCTATGCTCATGAGTATTTACTTCTTGTTATGCATTTACTTTATATGTTATGTATGAATGATTTCTTGCTGAGTGTTTGAAATCTGAGAAAGGAAGTAGGAGAAATGAGTTCCAATTGTTTCTCTATCTGAGCAAGGATTCCTACAAGGAGTGCAATTGAAGTCGTCCGCAAGGAGTGCATTGACAGAAGGCTCAGATAGTTTAACTCTTGTTCTCATTCACCCAGAAGTGAAATTGGGTTATAGGAGCCATGCAAGGAGTGCACAGGCTAAGGAAAGTCTCAGTTGTGAATCTGAGCGGAGCATTGAAGGACTGTTGCTGCAGGTGTGCGCAGGGTCAAAGGAATTCAAGCACTTGAAGTGTTTGAAAATCTACCAGAGTGCATGCAAGGACCCTCTTTGAGGCTTGAAGTTGTGAAAATATCAGGAGGGATAAGACCTTCAAATCTGTTGAAGGATCGCACAGGAAGTTAGTGTCGTGAAGTGCTTAAACAGGCATTGCAAGTTTGCGTGCAGAAGGACAAATTATTGAGGAGGAACACTTGGTCCTCCATAGAAATCATCAAAGGGAAGAGATCGACAGTCAGGAATTAGTGGGGAGGATTAGCGAAACCCCGCCAGCCGTCAGATCTACCATAGAAGCGAGGAGGATATGGTTACGTCTGGAGTTTAAGCTCAAGGGATTGTGGACCGTCGGATCTGCACATAGTTACCCGTCAATCGTCCGATTTGATAGGAGTTGCATAGGGTTTAAGCCTTCTTGAGCAGAGGCGAAAATCCAGGAAGAAATCGGGATATTGAGGCATCGGGAATTCAGAGACCAAGAATTCGAGACCTTTTCTGAGTCTCGTAACAACGAAGGGATCATAGCCGTGGATCTCAAGTAAGACACGTGCCGGTTGACCGCTCGATCGGAGATTTGGTCATCGGGGTTCATAGGAGTGAGTGGTTTTTATTTTTTCATTTGGTGACGTTCGAGGTTCGATCTGAACCGTCCATCATTTGGGACGTGCGTCGGAAGATCTGAAGAAGTTGGGGTTCGTAAATTTGGGAGTCTTGGAGACAAGGGAAACGTTGCATCAGGAATCGCGATATCGTGAAACACGATATCCCGATAGCTAAAGGAGCGTGGGGCCACAGGAATCGGCGAGAGGACAAGTGGCATATTGTTTCAGAATTTGGGGAAAGGAAAGTCCCGAAACCATAGACATCAGGATTCGTGATATAGTGAAGTCTGAAATCCCGACGAGGTGACAGGGACGTGGACAGGTCAAACTCGCAAGCGCATCGGAGTTTCGGTGTATCGGGGATCAGGGGTCGGTAAAGAGAGTTTTTTTGGACATCGCAAGTGCTGAAATCCCGATAGGAGGAACCCCGATAGCAAAGTAAAAGGTTAGCATTGACTTACATCAGATTTCGGAGAATCACGAGAAACAAAAGTGTGACCACAGGACTCGCGAAGTCGTGAATTCCAATTTCCCGATAGAAGAAAGGGAGATCCCGTGAGAGAGTTGTTGTGGGTGAAAATTTCCCAATAGGGAAATAGAAGAGACTTTCAGTTCTTTGGGCCGAGGAAGGAGTAAAGATCTTGTGAGCGGACGTGTCTGAAGAGCACGCCTACGTCATCAATGTTTCCTAGCCCATTCAATGCCTTTTATTCTTTGTCTTATTGTTTTTCTTTTCAAATTAAAAGTTGGGGGACACTGTCCTGGCATGGTGACCAGTGGTGACAACATTACTCACAAGCACTTCACGGAAATGAGAAGGTTGGCTCGTGATTAGGCCCCTTTTCACTTGGTTATGCCACCAAGAGCCACTACCCTAGTTTGATGACCAGATAGATGGTAGTTTCATACCTCTATATATCCATGGACTTAATAGGTCGGCTCATGATGAGACCTCCCATCCACCAACTAGACCTTGAGTTTTATTTTATCTTACGGGTCCCCTTTTCTTACCAAGAATCTTTTTATTGATTTCTTAGGAATCCCTCGGTGAAGCATATCAAAGGTTTTATTTTGGATTTTAACTCTTTCCAATTACTTTTACCCTTTGGGCCTTTAGCCCCTTCTTCCCACAAGGCAAGGTACAACCCTTCCTAGTGTAGCAAACCCAATGCTCGAACCAAGGTAGGGTAATATGAGAGGGATAATGATGAAAAATGGTAAGTATGAACAAATGGAACCTTTCATAGACCCACCTAGTGGAAACTCATCCTAAATGGAACCAACTTACTAGGGAATTCTGTCACCCCCTCCAGGTATGAACAAATTAAAGAGCATAATTTCCAAGCAACGTTATGAAACAAAGGAGATTTCAATGAAACATATTCAAATGCTTTGAAAATCAGAGTCACACATACCATGATACCCAGACTCATTACCTCATGGAGAAAGACCCACTGCTACGTCAAGATCAGGCCAGTCGAATGGATGTTGTTTTTTTTGATAGATAGATGCACTGAAGAAAATATGGGCCCTCCAGGGCCAATCTCAAGTCATATGGCTCTCGGTACTCCATGTCTAGGGGATAAAATTTGGCTCCAACTCGGGGACATGTGATCACCGTAGAGCACGTGAGGACCTCAACATCTCTGACATGACCTTTATCTGCTAGATCTCAACAAAAAGAATTAGTAATCTTTGGGGTGGTGATACCACCCCTCACTCATATATGATAGAATGGAATAAGATTAAGCAAGCAAATATATACAAATGAAAATGAAACTACAACTATACTACTCTAGCATGATATGCAGATGGTATATACAATGAATGCAAATGCCTACCTAGCTTACCAGTACTTACCTGTGAAGTCAAGTCTTTGCCCCATGGTGGGGTTTGAGGATGTGACCACTAACCGGTAATGGACGTCTTCTTCCTTTTGACGTGGATAGATAGTAGGCATCATTGAATGACTTCATTTGGACTCTAAAAGGTCCAATCCAAAACTACACATTCCCCTTAACATTTGTAGGATCTCCCTTTTTTGTATCCCGCATCCAGACCATATCTCCCTCTTGATAATCCTTTTCTTTAAACTTGGTCGTTTATTGTACAACTCTAGTATATTGTTTTGAGGGAGGAGGGTGGGATTAAACTGTGAAGACTTCCTGTTGGGTTGTCCTGATCAGTAGATCATCATACCCTTTCTTTAATAGATTGACAGTCCCAACTTATTTGTCCTTGTATTTGTCTAGGAATTGTTGATATTCTTCATTCTTTGGCCATTGTATTTTATCAAAATCTTCCTCTAAAGCGAAAGGCAAATCCTCTGGAGAAAATATAGGAAGGTTTTCCTTGGTTGGTTGATGTGTTTCACTATTTTCAACATCATTGTCAATTTCTTGCACATGGACTCTAGCCATTGGCACATTTGGGAGGCACTCTATTGTCACATCGTTCATAGGCACATTGATGTAATTTAGATCCATTTCGAAAGTACCTCCCAACATTGCAACAAACTTCCTGGACAAAAGCATTCCCCATACATCAGGGACATTCACGACCACAATATCCATGTGGATCACTCTCTTAGGATATTTACCAAGGCACACTTCAACATTTTCAACTACCCCGTGAGTGGGTATGGCACTGGATTCAAAACCACACACATTCCTATAAGGTCGTGTGGCCTTTAGGCCTAGTTTCTCCATGAAATTCAAAGACATCATGTTAGCACCTTCTCCTGAATCAAGCATACAATTGTAAAAACATTTGTTATTAACCAATAATGTCATGAATAAAGGCGGGTGTCCATCATACTGAACCATAAAATGGTCTTCTTGTAACATGATAGGAGGGTCCATTGGATCATCTAATACTTTGAAAAAAAATTGAACCTTTCTTTTACAGATGGGACCTTGATGAATTCCCTTAGTGGAATGTTTATGTGCATTTTTGCCAAGGAACCTTCAAAGTCAAAGTTCAAATCAACGTTGTCGGTTTGGGAGGATTTTTAGGAAGAAGTATGTTCATAGGTGGGGGTCTTGGTTGTGAAGTTATAGGTCCAGTAGAGAGAGGTTCGTTCATTCGTTTTTGACTAGTATACACTTGGAATTCTTGTTTATTTAAATTTTCTCTCGACTCTTGATCAAGACTATTTATTACCTCCATCCTAGCCTTCTTGGCTGCTACCTTTATGCCTTATTGATGTTCTTCAAGTGTGACATTAAGGCAATATTGAGGACCCTCAATGGTATGATTGATAAATTTCACTTGGTCATGTTCACCATTGTTCAGGGTACATTCATGCTCCCAATCCGAGTCTCTACACTGTAAGAGCCAAGGGTTTTCATATACCATGTTTGCGGGGGATAAAGTATTAGGAACTTCTTGATCATTTTTCGGTCTAAGAACTTGAGTTCCTTTCTGGAATTTCCCTCTGTAAGGAACCCTAGGAGATTTTTGTTGAGCTCTTTCCAAGTTGACAATCCTATTCATCATTTATTCTTGGGTCTTTACTATGCCATCTACGGTCAACTGTAGATTTTCTAAGCTAGCGCTAATATCTGAGGTAGGTTCAACATTATGGACTATCTTAGGTTTAGCATATATTTTGACTCTTGGGGCAGAGAAAGGTTCAACTCTGGATGATGATAGATTGTCTTCAATCCTTGTAGCTACCTCTTGGGCCTCTTGGATTGTTTTAGGGGCTTTATCTATGAGGAGAAAGCCCATCTGTCCTGTAAGGATTTGGTGTAAATAAAGAGAAGGAAATTGTCTGAAGGATGATGACTCACATGGATCTTTTGCACTAAGATTTCAAATTTATCATGAAATTCCTTAACAATTTAATTCTCTTGTTTTGTGATGTTAGTCAACCTTATTAACAACATGTTGGGGTCTTCCTTGATAGTCCATCATTTGAGGAATACTTCCTCCAACCTATCCATGGTTTTAATACTAACATCAGGGAGACCATTGTACCATCATTTAGCGCCATCATGGAGGGTACCAGAGAACAATTTCATAGCTAAATATTCAGCATCATCACTGATGGGATGAAGCTGAAAGAAGGCCCAAAAGTTGCTCATATGATCCTCAACACTAACTACATCATTACATGTGAATTTAGGCAACCATTTCTCATACCTAGGGGGCATTTTCCTAGGGTATCCTGGTATGTTTGTCATGTCTAACGGCTTGAAAATCTTGGATGAACATTGTTTTTACTTATTAGCTTGGTTTGGATTAACAGTTTGGGTCCCTGCACTAAACATTGTGTTTAACGAAAGATTGCCTCCAAACAATGATTTCGCTATAGGAGAGTTTCAGGGAGGTTTTCTTCTAAAGGACTTGGGAGGATTGGTATACCTCCCTGAGCTTTGTGGAGTCACCAAATAATTTTCTTGAAACTATCAAAGGGACAAGGGGATCACCTTCAGTGGAGTCACCAGGTAAGATTTGTAAGATAAAGGCTTTTAGAGAAAAGGCTTACCCAAAAAGTGTCATCTTGAGGAAAATTGACTCAGTGTTCCCCAACAACAGTGCCAAAATGTTATCACACAATTTGTACTTTCCCAAAATCCCAAGGCAAGTGGATACAGAATTGGAGTAACTGGGAATAACCTATCATTGTCACCTTAATATGAGAACCCTTTATATTTAGGAGTATGTCAATAATACCCTAGGGGAGATGTCCTCGGTGACCTGGGGGGTTTCAGAAGGCTAAGGCAAGTAATCACAAGGAAATCTTTCCCCTCTCACAGATCACTCAAATCAAGGTTTCTTTATTGTCATGTAAAGATGAAGCAAATAGATAATATTGTGTACCTGCCTAGAACAAGACAACAAGGCAAAAAGGGGCACTTTCCAAGTGCCAAAATGATTGTTAGTGCTTCATAAGACAATAAACCTTCATAAATTAAGCTAGCTGATATGAATTTGCAACAATGAAACAATTTATAACAACAATTAATATTTTATAACAGCCACAAGATTTATGCCTTGAAATTGCTTGAAAAAAGACAAGAAAAAGTAACTTTGACTAGGAAAATTAATAATAAATTGTCACAAGCAAAGTTGGCAATGTTTAGCTAGATTTTAATATCACTTTTGTGGATAATTTGCTGTAGTTAGATGGGTGTAAAAATCTTTTGCAACAGCAACAAATTCTAGTGGTCAAAAGTGCAAGAAAACACCATACAAAGTTAGCACTTACCTAGCAGATTGACTAGAAATTATTACAATTGAGTTTTGAATGGTTTTAGTGCAAGTCATGTAGGCAAATGTATCAAATCAATGTATGTTTGTATGGCTGTAGCAATGTTTTTCTACAGCAGCAAGTTAGCTTGGGAGTTATTCTAGTTTAGGGTTAGCAAATGTTAGTAAAAGCTTCAAGGATAAAAGTATGAGTGTTTGTTTGATCAATGAACACTTGTAGATGGTAGTCTAGTGCCTTTCTAGGGAAAATGGAGTCACTAATGGAAGCATAAAATCTTAGAGGAAAGATAGCAATGATAATGATATGTCAAAGGGATGGAGAGGATAAGGAAGGTGTTGGTATTCCAAGGCCTCAAAAATCCACTTCCAAGAGATAATTGCTAGAAAGTAACAAAGGTTAGGCCCTAGCGATTTCTCCTTTCCTTGAAAAAATTGTAATAAAATATGCAATTGGGCATGGAAATAGGGTCACTCGAGTGATACAATAGTAGGGCTCTAGTATCTAATTTCAAGATAGGTTCCTTTCATGAAATTTTAGCACATGGAAGACTATAGGGAAAAAGATAATAACATATGTCTTTCCCCTAGGGTTTCAAGGAATAAATTTCATAATCTTAGACATGAAACAAATAAAATTAACCATAAGCATTCATTCACAATAAATAAATGCATATTTTCCACTTACTTCACCAAGAATAATCAAGCAAAAAACCTAGTTGAAGATCCCCCATGTTGTAACAGATATTAAATATTTGCTCTACTCATTGTTTTCATCCCAATGTGTTTGAAAAGGATCATGGATCTTTTTCAGCGAGGAGTCTAGGCTGCCATTTTCGTCTATTTTAATTATTCATGTTTCTTCTACTGTATGCTCGTTTCGAGTATTTGAAAAGTATTTGAGGCTTTACAATAATGGGGATCAGGTGTTTAATGTCTAACACAGCTTCATGGCTCCCCTGTCTAGATGTCGTTGTTACACATTGTTGTGGTGGAGTAATTTCTAGAGACAACGCTATCTACAACACCGCCTGTGGATGCTAGATAGAGCTCTTTCTACTTCAAAGAGTTAGTGGTCGTTGTGAATAACCAGAGAAACATTGATATGGTTGTATGAATAAAGTTTCACTAAGTGACTTGGCCTTCCCAAATCAGGAGTTGGCTACCAGATAGATGGAATGAACCTGTGGAGAGACCTTTCTTATCTTAACATTTCCAGTTCTCATGCTGGAAATGAGTGGTGCCAACTCAACTTTTATTGCACCGAGATTGTCTCAGAGCACTCTACAATTCCGTATGGGGCTTTTCACTG
>ML777516.1:135374-149594 GCA_009831015.1 Picea engelmannii
CCACCGTGTTTTCCTTCCTTTTGGTCTATTCGAGGACAATGGATGCTAGAGAAGATACCATACCCCCCATAACTAAGAGGCCATGGCTCAACCACTAATTCTTAGAGATATTATCTACCATAACCTTGTTCAGGAGTTTTTGCATGCCTCTGATGACTAAATTAGAGTCACCCTCTACCTCCAGGGCTAAGGAGGCACACTCTTTGGCTATCGCTATGCCTCGTCGAAGACCTGCCAACTCTGTTGCATTGTTTGTTGTAATTCCCAAGTTGGATGCGTAGAGGAGAAAAATTTCTCCTTTGTGGTATCTAAAGACTCCTCCTGCTCCTGTCGGACTAGGATTTCCTTTGGACATGCCATCAAAGTTTAACTTTATAAAACCTTCCTGGGGGGATTCTAGTGCTCCTAAATCTGTGTTCTCCCCACCTTAAGAGCTAGATATTTCTTATTGAGGCGCAAACCAATATTTCAACTTTTGAAAATGGCTACTTCAGAGGCTTCCAGCTGGAGGTCTTGGGGCGACCAAGAAATTACTTCAATGTATTATTTCACATTTATGTTGATGATTTCCCAAATTTGGTTTCTGGTAAGGGATTTATCTTTGAAGATTCTATGATTCCTTTCTTTCCACATATTCCACATGAGGATGCATGTATAAATCTCCCAGGCTTTGTTAATGATGGCGTTGCTAAAATGCTTAACGTTTTAGGATTATATATTAGTTATAGCAATATCTTTTTTCAGGTCTGTTCTTCAGAAATTGATTGCTCCTTGATCCCATAGTTGCATTGTATATGTACATTTTCTCAATAGATGATCAAGAGTCTCTTATGTTTCATGACATAGGGTACATCTTGACTAACCTACAAATATTTTTCGTAGAAGATGGTCCCAGATTAAGACCCTTATGTTTACTACCAGCCATAGAAAAGTTGAAATTTTGGGCCAGTGATAGTTGGACCAAATTTTCCCCCAAATGGTTTTGTTATGAGTATTACCTAAGTCCTGCATGGACTGGTAGACTATTTTCACTTGGAATTCTCCGTCTCTTTGATGACCCCATTGAATGATGTCCTCCCCATATTTGGTTTCAACCTGGAACACTTGAATAATTTTAGATACCGGGTCATTTGATTGTTCATTCCATTGAAATGGCCATTCTTCTAAGGGTTTCCAAGTTCACAAGGTAGGGTTTCCACTAGTTTGAAAGGTTGTCCGGTAATGGTGTAGCTTCACCCATCCTACATGCTCTAAAGTGAAGCATAGGTATAGATACTTTTCTTCTTTCCCTAAGATGGGATGTTGTTCCCAAGCGTCATCCTAAAAAAGGGTTGAGGTCCCATTATGGACTTCCCAAAAGCATTGAGATTGAACCATATCATGGTTTTGCCATAAATTATTCCAGATCAGAGAACCAGGTCTGTTGCTTTCCACTCTAATTAGGCTCCAGAGTGGGATATTGGGGGCATACGTATTCCTCCAAATTTTGGCCCACAGGGTTGAAGGAGTTTTGATCCACCTCCACCAAAGTTTGGCTGCCAAAGTAGAGCTGAAAACTTGGGGATCCTTCATACCAAGTCCTCCTTGGGACTTAGGTTGGCATAGAGTGTTCCAAGCCACCATGGGCTATTTATTTTCTTTTGAAGGGCCACCCCATGAAAAATTTCACTAGAGGTTCTGAATTTGTTTAATGAACTTCATCGGGGCAGCTAGAACTGAGAAAAGGTACAGAGGGAGGGTTGAGAGAACTTATCAAGAGGGCACAACCAGGAAGTGAAAGAGACCGATGCGTCCAACTTCGGAGCTTGGATTCCATTTTGGCCAGAAGGAGTTCCCAGGATGGGTTGTGAAGAGCTTTGGGCAGAAAGGGATCTCCTAAATATTTGGTTGGAAGGGACAAAATCTAAAATCCAAGCAAGGCGACCATATGTCGTTGAATATAGGGGGAAGTGTTGAAAAAGAAAACTTGAGTTTTTTCTTGGTTAATAAATGTGTCAGAAGCTAAGTTAAAGAGGTCAATATTTTTTTAAAACTTAGTGGCATATTTTATCGTAGGGGAACCCATTAGAATATTTTCATCCACAAATTGGAGGTGTGACAGGGTGTTTTCTCTCTGAAGAAGGGGAAATCCCTTGATCGTTCCTCAACTTTTGGCCCAAGAAAGGCTACGACCCAATCCTTCCGCCAAGATTATGTAGAGGAAAGGGGACAAAGGATCACCTTATCTTAGTCCTCTCAAGACATTAAAAGTCCTGGTTGGAGATCCATTCATCAAGATAGAAAAGAAGGTCATAGTAACGAGGTTCACCCAAGTTACCCAATCTTCCTCAAAGCCAAATGCTAGAAGCATATTGTGGAGGAAGCCCCAATTCATCATGTCATAGGCTTTAGACATATCCAGTTTCATAATCATATTGGCCTTCTTAGACACCTTGAGGGAGTGTATCACTTCATGGGCTACTATAATTTCGTCAAGAATCTTCCTTCCCTCCACGAAACCTCCCTACTCCTTTGATCTTCGGAATCAAGGTGATGAAAGTGACATTGAATGCCTGCAAAATGGCTTTAGAGTTGCGAGACTCTTCCACAACCTCCCAAATCTTATTTCCTAAAATGAAATTGGATGAAGCTTATCTGCCGATCTTGCTCCTTTGATCTTCGAGATCAATGTGATGAAAGTGGCGTTGAAGGCCTACATAATGGATTTAGAGTTGCAAGACTCTTCCAAAACCTCCCAAATTTCGTTTTCTAAAATGGGCTAGCCGACTTGAAAAAAGTCCGTAGTAAACCCATCTGGGCTTGAGGACTTTCCTGAGGCCATACTTTTGACAATCTCTTCCACTTCTTCAATGGAGGCAGGTCTCATCAAGGCTCTAGATTGATTTGGGGAAACTAGCCTAGGGATAGCTTCAGTTATTTTAATGATAACCTCTTTTCTATTTATTCCAGGATCTGCAAGGAGGTTTTGCAAATGGGTTAATAGTTCCTTCTCTATGTCCTCCTTTTTCACTTTGGTGCTACCATCCTGTGCTTTGAGAGACATAATTATGTTTCTGTTTCTTCTTTGAATTAGATAATTATGGAAGAAGAAAGTATTCTTATCTCATTCTTTTAGCCAGTGGATGCTATATTTTTGATGCCATAATAACTCTTCCTGCCTCTCTCTTTGGACCAGATCCTCCATGATTTCGACCTCCCTCACGATGAGGTCAGAGGAGAAGATACCCTGAATTCCTTTCTGTTGAATTGCCTCCATTTCTTGTTCTAATTTGTTATTTTCTTCCAAAATGTTACCAAATACTTCTTTATTCCACTTCCCGAGACAAAAACATAATGCTTCATGCGTTGTTGGAATTGGTACATTTTTGTTCCATGGAGGTCTTTCATATCTCTCCACCAGAGGTCCAGGTTGGTAAAGAAATTTGAGTGGTCAAGCCAGAATTTCTCGCATCTAAAAGGATAGGGACCTTGCTTCCAGACATGCGACCACTCCAGAGCTATAGGCCAATGATCCGAGCCTTGGAAAGGGAGAAACCCTACAGATAGGCCCTGCTTATTTTGGATGAATTTCTCTGAGAGTAAGAATCTCTCCAAACTGTCTATTATCCTGTGCTCTTTTTCTCTCTTATTGTTCCAAGTAAAGAGGCCATGTCTAGTTGGAACGTCTACCAGGCTAAGTTTTTCTATGAGCTCACCAAAAGCCTTACTCTCTTGGTCGATCCTACGTAGGCCTCCTTGTTTCTCTAGGGGAGTTGTGATCATGTTGAAGACCCCTCCTAGGATCCATACTTGGTGAATCAAAGAAGATACTAGTATGTTTATTTCATCTAGGAAATTCCTTTTTAGGTTAGGAATAGTGGGACCATAGGAATTTGTGATGTAACCCTCTTCCTTTGTTCCTTTCATTTTGAATTTTAGAGTGAGAAGATTGGAGCTAGAAGAGATATTCTCCATATCTATTGTTTTCGGATCTCAGAGGGTGGCGAATCCTCCAGATGCACCTTCAACTGCTATCCAGCTAGCTTCACACCTGGGACATATTCTTTGCATTATCCATCTGATATTACCTTCATCACACTTTGTTTCTTGAAGGAGGATTATGTCTACTTTAGTCATGGAGATTTTTTTCTTAATCATCCGTTGTTTGGAGGGGCTGTTCAAACCTCTAATATTCCATGATGTGATTTTCATTATCAACATTTGGGTTAGGGAGGTAAATAGTTATTCGAGAAACACACCACTTGTCCCGAGTCTACCATCAATGCTCATGTTTCTTCTATCTTTTGATGGTAAGGTTTTTGTCCTCTTCTTTTTTCCTCTCCTGAGAGTTTCTTCAGGGATTGGTATTAATACCTGTTAGCACACATTATTGATTGGGGGGGTGTTTTCCCTGGGAAGTGGCATTTTGGAGAAAAAAAATGAAAGAAGAGGGCTCAAAAAACCCATCAAATGTTTTTATCCTAAGTCGGGCGATGATATGACATTTTGGCTCCCACACAATCCCAGTCATCTCGTCAGCTCCCTATAATCAACGTCCATGTATTCCTGCCAAGCCCTCCCTACAAGCGTCCAACAAAGCCCCATAAATGGAAAACATCCAGAGAGCATCCGTAAAGGCAGGCTGTCAATCCAAAGCTTCCTTATAGACAAATTTTCCTGTAAAGCACATAACTGCGCCTGGCTCACATCTGACATGAGGAGGCCTACACAATCTGACAGAGCATGCGCTGACTAAAAGTGTTAATGCAATGGTCTGATCATGCTCCTAGTAGTTGCAACAGTTTTGAGTATATATACTCAGTTTGGATATTTTGTTATGGTCGACGGTTGAGCTACGCTCCCATATTGTAAAGCTTTGATGAAGCTCTAGTTCTCTGATTATGTAATGGGATTTGAGATTTCTTATTCAATCTAAGTCAGCCTTCTTTTCTATCTCTTTTGCCTCTGATACTGAATGGCCTGGGCATGGATGATCCAATTGAGTTGTTGTAACTGTATTGTGATGTATGTTTGAATTTAGTCCAGTTATAACTTCATTCAGTTTCTTAAAACTCTGAATCGAAGAGAATCTTGTTTTCTGAGTTTTTTCCTCCTTGGGCTGCTGGAAGACCGAATGTCCATAGCAGACCTTTACGTTATCCTTACCATTCTTCCTCCTACTTATCTATACTACACCGTACATACTAAAGTTGAGTCAAGACCTCATCTGCCTATGCATATCAGTCTAGTTTTATGAGTTAAAGCGATATCATCTTGAGTCTGCACCTATGTGACCCCCCTTAAATTTATTCATTGTGACACACAAATTGATGGGTATTGGGCTTACTCTCTCTGCAATCGGAGGGTTACTTCTAGTGCTAACAATACCCATACTTCGTGAGGCTGAAGATCCTGGTCCTGGGTTGGATTCCTTTCCCTTACCTTGCTCTAAGTATTTTTGTAATCGTCTGAGCTGGGCTATGGTAAGGCTATTGATTGTCGTAGTTCCATGGATCTCCCTCAGAGTTGGCAAATCTATTTTAGTTTCTTTGAGTTCCATGGCCTGAGGTATATCCAGTTATGATTCCTCTTCATAGTCTGAGGCTGAATCCTGGTTTTCTTTCAATGTTACTTCTATCCCCCCGATTCCTTTCTTTTCTTGTTCCTTCTCTGTTTTGCGCCATTTAGGAACTTCTACCTTGGTTTCTTTCTTTGTATCCATTGGTTGTTCTTTGTCTTTGGTTTTGTTGGGTTCTCCTTCCATGATCTTGAAGCTATTGCCTGAGCTCTCATTCTAAGTCGTTACAGGTTGTTTCAGTTGTCATCGCCTTGCCTTCCTTTTACTTGGAATCTTGATAAATCCCTCCAGATCTATTTCTTCCTTACTTGTCATCCCTCGAGGAGAAATAAATAGGGGACAATCCCTAAAGAGATGGCCATGCATATGGAATTTTCTACAATAGAAAGGAATATGCTTGTAGTCGAGAGGCTGGGTCCATTCTTCATCTTGGTAGGAGACTCCTATAGATTCTGGGAGAGCACCAACTACATTAATGCATACACATATTCTAGCATAAGAGATATACCTGGCCATCTTTGTCACCTCTGAGATCTTGACAAAGGATCCTAACGTGTTTCCGATGCCCTCGAGGGTCTCCAGTTCCTAGAATTCTCTTGTCAAGGAGTACGTCTTGATGCAAACTGGAGCCTCTGTGAAGTTTTCTTTCTCCGGTGTGAATATTTTTGTCCATAATCTCATGTGAAGGCCTACAAAGTTGACGAAATAAGGGCCTTCCTCGAAAACCTTGTCTCTCTCGCCCGTCTCCATGAAGACAACTGTGAAGAATCCCTTTGATCCCAGTTCAAAGTCGATTCTCCCCTTTACCTTCCATCTTGCCTTTATCCATAGTTGTAGGGATTTTCTGAGGGCCAAATCCCCATAAATTTCTCGATTAGGGCATGATCTCGCATCCTTTGGATGTAAGAACCTATCCTGTTCGAAGTGACCTCATACTTGGGATTTTCGACAGTCTTAGGTAGGAAACCGTTCTGAAGCCTCTTTTTCTGATTTGTCAGGTCTGGTCCCTTTTTCTGAGTTTGTCTCCTTCTGCCAGGTTTTGGTCTGTCCATTGTAGACGTCTCCCATCTTGACATCCCCACCCTTACTTTTGACTACATCTTTGAAAGCATTTCGGTTCTCCTCTACCAACCCTTCTTCTGAGGCCTTTCCTATCCTGGGATCTGACATCTCGGGAGACAATACCTCCTTGCCTAATGGACACCCTTCCCTTTCCCCATCCAGGGAGCTATGAAGCTCCTTCTTCCCCTACCAGTGCTAAAAAAACCCTAGAAATTCCATTTTTCTCCCTAGCTCTCTTGTTACTCCCATCGTTTGTGGCATCAATATTTACAATTACCATGGATCTCACATAAATAACAATTAAAAGTTAAAAAGAGTTTAGAGCACATAACATCAAATTCAATCATAATGCTAGTAGCAAAATGAGGGAGGATGACATTACATCATCTTGTGAACTTGCAGTCCATATGAGTCCTTAACCAAAAGAGAGGCATTGAACCTTGTACTTATAAATATGAGACCTTAACAAGATTCAATGGGGGAGTTAGACTATGAATCCTAAATCAAAAGACCAAATCGGGTTCCAAACTTGTAAGAAATGGGTAGACCTCTACTGTACCTAATGTAAATGGGCTTTGTTTGTGTCCCCTGCATAACACTTGGCTCACAAAAGATCAAACTAGCTGTCTACCTATATGAGGTGGCCAAACTATGACCAAATGGAAAAGGAACAAGGTATCAATGTAAAACAAAACCCTCGTCATAGGAATATTATTATGGTATTAAGATTTACAATCATCATGAATATCAAATATATAAGTACAAAAAGTTAAAAGGAGTTTAAAGTGCATATATAACCAATAGTAATGCTAGTAGTGAAGTGAAGGATGATGCTATCACATGATCTTGTGAACTTGCATACCAAAGTCAACTATCAATTTGATAAAGATTTTGGTGCACCTAATGCTTTATAACCACATTTTTCTCACAATTATTATACAAATTAAATTGTTTACCACACATAGCCCAGAAAGATGCACAATTAAAAGGAGAGTGTTAATGAGGACCCAAAACCCAATTATAAAATATGGCACTATATTAATAAGGCTTCAAATGGAGAAAACAAAAACAAATTGAGTTCTAATTTGAGGTGTGGAAAAAACAAAAACAAATTGAGTTCATATACTTAACATAGACAAGCCCTACTTATGTGTTGTCCAATTTTGTTATCAAATACAACAAAAAATACTTAACAATCAATTGTTAATATAATATATACTAATACATATGCCTCATGACTCGGTGAAAATTGTCAAATTCACAAGTAGATTCTAATTTCCAACGTTATTATCCTTAGGACCTCAAACCCACTAGCCCCCAAACTCTAGACTCACTAGGCACTTTGACACATCAAAAGACATTTCTTGACCATGGGCCTATGTGCTCCCACCCCCTAAAACCCCTCTAAGATAAGGTCCCTTCCCTTTTTGGTGCTTACGTGGTGGAATCCATCCTAGAGGGCGACATAGATGTATCGGGGTTGGACACATTGACGTCACTATACACGACCTGCCAAATTTAATGACTTCCACTATTCCACAATAAAACTCATTAATATAAAAAAGAAATAATTTGTAATAAAAACCATTAATATCAAAATTATGAAAATTAAATAATTTACAATAATAAAAATTATAAATAGAGTGTAACTTAATGTATAATATTTACCATAAAGTAACAACAATGCATCTCTTTCATGTAAGACTATGATAAACATTAAGTTTCAACCTGTTTGAATATACATTGGTTAAGAGTTTGTTCCCTCACATAATAGAACACTTGATTTTGTTTGGAACAATTTTAATAAATATTAAATTTGTAATACAAAGCAATTTTAGTAAATATTCAATAATTATATAAAACACAAAACACAAAACACAAACAGATATGCTTGGAAAAAAATTTAATGTCAAAAATATTTATTTGGAATTAATCTTAATTTTTGTTTTAATCTGTTTATAGTCTCATGGGTTAGCTCAAGTGGTAAGACGTGTGAATACTCTTTACGGGGAGAGGTTATGAGTTCAAGTCTTGTTGGAGTCCCTGGGGCTGTGATTTGGCACCTCATATCATCCACGAAGTGGGGAAGTATATGATGTGTTTCTAAGTGGGGAAGTATATGATGTGTTTCCAGTAACATTTATTGTTGAAAAAATACCTGTTTATGATTTAATCTAATTAAAAATTTGCTTTGCTCTCTATTTAAAATAAAAAATATTTATTTGAAATTATTTTTAATTTATCTTTCGCGGTTTCAACCAGTTTATGATTTAATCTAATTAATAAAAAATATTTATTTGGAATTATTTTTATTTATCTTTCGCGGTTTCAACCAGTTTACGATTTAATCTAATTAAAGATTTGCTGCTCTCTCGGATTATATAACACCTGGCTTTTTCCAAACACCTAAAAAACCTAATAATATATCAAAGGAGTATTTACAGACAGAAAAACCAAAAGAAAAGGATGAGAAACAACAAACCTGGGTAGTAAGAAATCCAAGGTAAATTATATACCGAGAGTGTATATTACTATGAATGAATACACCAATCAATGCGGGTTATTCTCGGGAAGATGCCACTGAGATTTTATGGGGTGTATATATATTTAAAATGTCTATTTGGGGAAAGATGATTGGATACTGTGCCCCT
Source organism: Picea engelmannii (assembly GCA_009831015.1). Classification (NCBI taxonomy): domain Eukaryota; kingdom Viridiplantae; phylum Streptophyta; class Pinopsida; order Pinales; family Pinaceae; genus Picea; species Picea engelmannii. The sequence continues at coordinate 144,645 of ML777516.1, forward strand.
GTTATCGTAGAGAGTATATATACATTGTATAGTGTATCTGAAATATATAAGCAGAGTTTAGTCATTACATGAAGGGTGATAATCCAATAGTACGATGCTGTTATGTCGAAATGATTGTGGGTTTTGTATGTAATGAGAGTAAAGGAGAATATATATATGTGTCAGTCTGGAAGGGCTGGGGTGTATTGTGAGCCTGAGAATGGAATACAGATGGGTTCTCATTGAATTTGGGTTATAGATTAATCCGTCTGTTGACTGAGAGAAAATTTTTAGACATGCAGGGATTGCTGGGTTTTGTTTTTAAGGGGTTATAGTTGTTATGGTTTTGGTTTTGTAAGGAATTTTTCATTGCTATTGGTTATGGTTGTTTGTGGGCGGAGGCAACAAGAGTGAGAATCATGGTGTATTTTTAGCGATTGTATGTAGTGGGTTAATGCATTTCTCTTCATGAGTTTGGCGATTATCTTCTTATATCTTTTATGGGGTGCAAGTAACTATCCATAATCCATACAAGTACGGGCTCCTGCTCCCTGAGAGAGGAGCATTGTGTGCCTGAGAGCTTGTGCATGTGGGCATTTGCTGACTGAGATCTATAGGCATGAGTAGTACAGCGAGATATTGCTTGTTATACCGCTGCTGAGAATGGGTGGGGTTGTTTCTACTGTGGGTTTTTGAGTTGTGGGGTTGCTGCAAGATTTCCAGGCCTGACAAGGGGCCTAAAGTGTATTTAGGTGTGTCCCAGTGGCTCAGTAGGGGCTTAGAGTTTGTTCAGTTATGGCTGCTGACAGTGATCTCATGATTCATTATACTGATAGTTTGCTCCACGGTGGAGACTTTGGGGAGCTTGATAAGGAGCTCCTGACTGTAAGTTCTTATAATTTTGTTGTCAAAGTCTTCTTTTAGATTATCAGGAATTTTGACAGGTTTTATGTGTTGTTCTGGTTGAATGATTGCTATATTGTGTTTTGATTGAAGCCTAGCACAAACCCATCTAAACTTGGGTTTGGCATAGTTGCGAAGCTAGAGGTTGTATAAGTGGAATTTTAATCTGCCCCCACTTTGATTCAATGGGCCATCGATCTGTGTGAAGTCGAGATATGCATCCTGGAGCTTTGGAAAAGAGAGGTGCATCTCAAATTGCTGTTTTCTGTATTGGATTGAAGAGTCGCACATACTGAGATGCATCTCTAGGTTGCAAATATAGAGGTCGCATATCTCGAATTCTAAGCCACATCCTTCATGATTCAATGCGTCCTTTGAGATAAACATCCTGAAGCTTTGCAATATATTAAACCGGAGTTCAGATGGCTCTGTGCTAGTGCCCATATTAAGTTGCTCACACACATGAACAATACTGAGTGTTGATGGACCTCCCCACCCCCACTCGGCTGTAAAGCAGCTCGCTTCTGTTAGTGCAATCAGTGGATAAATGATTTAAATTTTGTTTTTATGTGCAGGAGGATTTTTTTGAAGGGATAACAGTGCCAGACTTCGATTTTGGAGAAAGTGGTGATTTTATCAAGGCTTCTATCCATGACAGAACTCCGTATGAGGATAGAGTTCTATGGAATGGAGATGTCCAGAAGCAGGAAATCGTCCTACCAGTTGAGTCTGATGAAAACATGGAGACCGCACAGAAACTGCACAGTTTGTCTCTTGATTCTATGGATAAAGCTACTACTTTTCTGCAGTTTCCCGAGGCTAAAACAGAGCCAGAGCATTCCATTCTTATCGGGTATCCTTCCTCAAATGGTTTGTCTTCCTCCTACCCATCTGTGACTTACAGTGCTCCTACTGTAGTTTCCCCAACAGCCCAACTGGCTGTAGCATTAAACCAGGCTACCCTACTTTCACCCCAAATTAGCTTGTCTAATGGCTCCACAGAGGTATTAGCAAGCAGTACCACAGAAGAGCTACTCTTGGAGAAAAACAAAGATCTTTCCTCCACCGCTCAATTTTCTTCGGCACCCAGGACTGGTAGCTCCATTGACCTTGGCAGTTTTGTTTCAAAGGCAGATACCACTGAGGATTCGTTGTCTCCACTTCCTACCTATATGCACAGGCCCAGTATGATGCAAAGAAGTTTCAGCAGTCATTCACTGGATCAATTAAGGACTAATCACAGAGTCAATGAAGCTTCCTTTCACCCTCAATTTTCTCCTGTATATACTACTGTTCAAGAATTGCCAAGCACGGCCCAGAGATTGCAGCCCCAGTTGTCTGACTTGCAAGGGATGAACATCAGGCCTGTCATGAGGTCAATGCGCCGAGTTTTCAGCACAGGAGATATACAGGTTTGAAAATTATTGTTCTGCTTTCTTCTTTCTTCTGGCTTTGAGCTGGCAAAGCTTAGGGCTTAAACATAACTCCATGCTTGTTAGGCACCCACGTCCTCACTGTATCATGGGTGGTACACACTGGCCACCTATAAAACAAGCTAACATTTTGTTGCTGGGAAATTTTACGAAATTTTCTTTGGTTCTGTTGTATGTGCTTGAAATGTGAATTTGGAACTTGGTGTGCTGGTTTCTTGTTTCATCTGGGCAGGTTAGGTTTGTTTTCATATTTGGTGTACATTTGGGCAGGTTAGGTTTGTTTTCATATTTGGTGTACATTTGGGCAGGTTAGGTTTGTTTTCATACTCTTGTTAGTGTTGCTTGTTTGTGCTGTGTGGTTTTGGTTTTAGGATTTGTCCTTCCACTTAGAAATCTACCTAGTAGGCTTGATCTCCTGAACTGTTTTGCATTGTGGTGATTGGTTTGTGTTTGGATGCCTATTCAGTTCTACTGTTGCAACTGGGCTGTTTTTTATCCTTTTTATTTAGTCTTCCTCATTCCATTTTACTACCAAGACTGTTGGATTTTCTTGGATTTACCTTTTAGCTTTTTTGGGTTTATTTGTGTGGAAAAGATTCATTAAACAGTAAAAATGAAAACCATTCCATTCTGGATCCGTCGTTGCTGTTTTTCTTTGATTTTGGGTGGGATTTGTCTATTTTGGCACTTGGCTGCTTGTGTTTTTGGCTTCTGTTGAGAATAAATATCTACAAGAAGAAAAAAAAAAGACTCTTTATTCCATTGCAACACTAGAGGTGTTGTGTTTCACTCTTAGTTGTGTTCAATATTTGACTGTTTGTTTATTCTTGGGTTTTGGGGGCATCTGCCCAAATTGGTAGATGGCCTGATTTGATCTTTTAAATGTTTCGTAGGGTTTATTTATGCAGTTTTCCTAGGCTGTTAGTTTACTCTTTGGATTTAGGTTCATATTTACCATTTTTGCCCATTGTACAATTGGTTTCTTTTGGTTTAGGTTCCATCGTTCAATTAATGTGGACTATTAGTTTCGTGTGGCATTTATTGCACTTGTGCTACCATTTTCTTCATTTAAGGATGCTCCTGCAGTAGGGATATTGAGGAGTTGGCTTCTTGTATGGTCCCAGGCTTCGTTAGCACATTATCAATTGGATGCTGATTTGTTTATTCGGGCTTCTTTTGAGCAGTTCTGTAATTGGGTCGCTTTGTTCACGAGTTTGGAATCTGGAATGGGCTCTTGATTTTCATTCTATTAGTAGACTGCTTCTGTTCACTTTTGTCGTTGGGATAGTTTATTATTTTATCCTTTCAGTCATATTTGGAGCTTTTGCAATATTTCAATATTTTGGTTTTACTGCAGACAAGCAATGGCATGCACTTGAACCATGGATCTGGAAGCCCTTTGACATCTGAAACTTCAAGTTTTGAAGAAGCAGGATTTAAAATTGGCCGTTATAGTGCAGAAGAGCGGAAGCAAAGAATTCACAGATACAGGAAGAAGCGCACTGAAAGAAATTTCAACAAAAAGATTAAGGTAGAGCCAACTTTTTATCTTAAAATTTAGGACTATTATTTAAGCCAGTCCCCTAGATCTTTCCATTAGGTATTTCTATTGTTGGGATTCTCAGCTTGGTTCTCTGTTTGTTCACGATACTAGAATGTGCCTTTCATATCTGTCTTCATGTGAAGCTTGTCTTTGCAGTATGCATGCAGGAAAACATTAGCTGATAGCCGACCGCGAGTGAGGGGGAGGTTTGCCAGGAATGAGGATGCAGGAGATATTCCTTCAAAGTCACACCATGATGAAGATGATGAAGACGAGGTATGATTGAAATTTGAGACTTGACACCATTCATCGTAGTGGACTTATATTATATGACAATAGTGTTATTGTATTCACATTGTAAATAATTTTTCGACAATTACTTGAAGATCTTTTTTCTCATAAAAGGTTGGAAAGGATGTTTTACATTTCTTTTGATTATAAGTTGTCAAAACTGTCTTGAAAGATTTTACCAGACATGCATCTTAAAGGTTTAAGATGGTTTTCGGCTTTTTCAGTATTTTTAGTACTGACTTGGTTTTTGATTTCATAATACACATATAGGCTGATCACTGTGGGCTTTGCTACAGCTGTTAGATGATCATCTATTTTCATTGTTTGAATTTCAGTTCTAGTTTTGCTTAAAGTATTTTATTGAATCATATTTAGTCCATTGCAAATCAAGCAAAGAGGATATACAATTTGGTTTTATGGAAAGGATTTTTTCTTGCATCCTGTGTATCTTCCTCTTGAGAAATTGTGGCTGAAGTGAGGTGACAAAGCATGTGAGAATAGGTCCTCTGTAGTTTTTATTACAAAATTTAAAGTGATTTAATATTTCTCATTTCCAGGTGGATGCTGTTCAAGAGGATGATGAAGATTTCTTGATTGGCAATGGTCATACAACTTTCGGCAATGGGATGGTCAGGATGATGCCTCTCAATGTGAACAGTGGTTACCCTTTTGGGTTTTAGTTCTTACTATTCAGCCTGTGAAGGATTCAGGCTGTTATTTATTGTTGGAGCCTGAGCTAAGTTTAACACGTTAATTCTTAGATTTTCACTCTGGTCAACTTCTACAGCACAAGTGCCAGGT